>JAMKQA010007577.1:0-34981 GCA_024699735.1 Posidonia australis | reverse complement strand
TCTCTGGGAAAATTGCACGATGAACCTGATCCAGATGAGTGCAAACCTGAAGTGGAATCGGTTTTGCAGACAAGTGAAAGTCTGGTGCCAGAACCTTAGCCTGATGACAACATAGATTGTTCAGGAAATCACGAACTAATGAGAATTGAAGAATCTGTAGCTGTTGTATGTGAAAGACTACAAAAAGCCATTGAAACACTGAGATCTGAAGTAACACCAGCAGAAGCTACTTCCTCACTGCAGACACTTTTCAAAATCATAAAGTAGGTATACTTTATATTGGTTTTCCTTGGTATATTTTCTCTTTGTCTGTTATTTTGATGAATGCCATCTTTTATGTTAGGAATGTGATAGAACATCATGACAATGTTAAGTTCAGAAGACTTCGCAAGGTATTCTCTTACAAAATTCATTGTGAATATCTCCCCTCTCTTTCCCCTATCTTATGCAATTCTGCTAGAACATAGCTTAATGTATTTTTTGTGTTGATTGTCTGTTAATTTGCAGGGCAACCCTTTATTCCAAAGTAACGTGGCCAATCACAAAGGTTATCTGCTGTTTTTTTTTTTTTAATTTATACCTTTCATGTATGGAATTGAAAATACACTAACTTCATAAAGATTTGAATGGTTTGCTGATGATTGCTGGGAAGACCTGAACTTTCTAGTTTGTTTTCAACTCATGGGTATAATACTAACCTAGGTCACGTTCTTGGAATACAACACAATTTTTTACGAAGGATAATTCCAAAATCCAGATTGAGATCTAAATAAGTATTTCTTGCTTCTTCACCCTTGCCTATGCTTCTATCTGTAGTTTGCTTGTGGTGAAACCTTAGTGTAGTGACAACAAATATAGAGCCCAAACATTTGCATCCAACCCACTCTTATTTTATGCAAATTTAATCTGTTTATATTTCTAAAAGAACAAAATTTTCTGATCTACTCTATAATTAGTTGGAAGTATGATTTGATATAAAATGTATTTAAATGTGCATTTTTTTATTGGAACTTTTTGTTGAGAGGTTTCTTTCCTTTGGTGGTTGTCTCACTTTGATTTATGTGGTTCTTTCAAATCTACTGATTTACTATTTATCCATATTTCAGATTTCTGTTTTCGTAGTTAAGTAGCTTGTGAGAATTCAACAGAATTTCCTTTGGAAGGATGTGAGGTCATCTTTTGAGGGTTTTCCTCTTGTTGCTTGGCACAAATGTTGTTGTCCTAAGGTGGAGGGTGGGTTGGGCATTCACATCTTCTGTTTCTTTAATCTTGCTCTGCTTCGAAGTGGATTTGCTGTCTTGGGGTAGTCTCCTTGGGTGGGGCTGCATCTCTGTCATTATGGGGGAGAGTGATTATTGGTAAATGGTATAGGGGGTAAGCGTTGGGGAAGGTGGGGAGTCATTTTAGGAGGTATGCCCTGTGTGGCGGGTGTTCTATAGAGGTGGAGAGTAGTATGGAGTGTGGCATTAGATTGAAGGTGGGTTGTGACAACTGGATTAGGTTCTGGTAGGATTGGTGGGTTGATTCCATACCTTTGAGATTGTGTTTTCTTGGTTTGTTTTTATTGTCTACACAGCTTGCTGCTAGTATGGGTGAGTGTTTTATAAGATTTAGGAGGGATCTTATGGAGGGAAGCTTTGGAGTTTGTTACAATGTTTGCTTGCTTTTAGATATGGGCTCTCAACTGTTTTATGTATTTCTGCTGATTTCCTGCACTTGGTTGTGGTCAAGAACTAGAGCTTCTCAATGGCATCACTCTTCTCAATTATGAGTGGTGGAGGAACATGGGTGGGTTGTCATTATGTCATAAATTGATCTGCCTGAAGATTCAGTGTTTTGCATGGTTGATCCTTCATGGGGGTATTCTGACTGAGTTAGCTTTACAGAGGCATAGCTTCAACCTTGTTAGTAGACGTGCTTTTTGTGGATCAATTGTTGAGGATCTTTGTCACTTCTTATGGGAGTATGGGACAGTCCGTCGGTGGTGGCACTCTGTATGTGGGAGGGTGACTTCCAACCAGTTTAGCAGCAGTCCTATAGAGAGCAGTCCTATAGAGATTTTCTAGGAACTTTGGAGTCGGAATGGTAGGTAGATGGGAAGGCGGAGGAAGGTTTGATTTGCCTTTCCATATGTAGTCTTGATGGATTGAATGGAATCGTCGGTTCTTTTAAGGAAAGAGTTCTGCGATAGAGTTATTTCTTCCATCATTAACTGATGCCCTGTTAGGGGTACGTCTCATGCGTTTTGCTTTTGTTACTGATTGGGTACTGAGTTTGTTGCATATTTAGCTTGTGTACTGTGGGTTTAGATTTTGTTACTTTTTGTTTGGTTTATTTACTTGATGAGTCTCTTTTGTACTTTACTTCAAAATGATTTTCAATAAAATTTTGTTGATTACCGCTAAACGTGCATTCCTTCAACAGCTGCTGTGGAGGTCCTCTCTGTGGTGGGCTTCTGCGAAGATGTTCTGACAGACGAAATTGGTAGATCAGAAACGTATATGGTCTTGAAGAGGAACGATCCTGGCCTGCTGTGGCTTGCCAAGTCTACCCTGGAGTCCTTTGCATGATTTGACATTCAACACTAATTGTTGTGCCGAAGACATAAACGCATGCCGCTGTCAATAAACTGTAGTATGCCAGATGATTCGTTGTTTGTACGTGGAATATTTAGGACAAGAAAATGTTGTTCAGTGTATCTAATGTCTTTATCCTCTTTTCATCACTATTTTAGCTTCCGAACTTCTGTTGCATCGACTCTTCCCTGTCAAAACAGCTCTTTGTTGTGTACTGAAAATCAGTGAGACCTTGACAGTCGCATAAAAATCAGTGACAGGGGCTGACAATGTCATTGTGGTACGGCTCTGATTTAATTTCAACTCCACTGTCAATGAGTATGATTTCTTTGTAAGATTCACACGTACTGATGCTGATGGTCGTTCAAATATGATTTCTTCTCCTTTTTTTCTAGACCCATGAGTGAGGAATATATGGTTTCTTTACGCAAATTGGTCTATCTAATGAACAAAAATAAGGTAGTTTGAGTGAGAATTGTGTGTTAGTTATTTGTACGAAAATTATTGTTCATCTTGCAAGTAGTGTGACTGAGCAGAGCTTCGGGCAAGTGACTTTTTTTTTCTCTTATGCAAGTCATTTGCATGGATTTTGTTCGAGTTATGCACTGCTGAAGATCTCAAGCACGAGTGACTTCTACAATACTAGAGTCAATGAAACACTTCGGAAGATCTTAAGCATGACTTTCGCATTTCAAACATGCTAAACATGAAGGAGTGAAATAGGTCCGGTTGACCAGGACAAGGTTGGACTGATTTTTTAAGCCCCTGGTGTGACACAACCTAAGGCTCGTGGCAAGGTCAGGTCGTGAGTAGGTCCGGTCCAACGGTTCTGGTGTTTTATTTTTTATTTTGTATTTTAAAATTTAGACTCTGGTTCAACGATTGCACCTAAATGAGCCTAATCCATCGAGTTAAGCAAGCCTAGTCATCGGTCCTGGCATGGCCCTTGACTTGATCCAAGCCTGGGCCAGTCCGACCCGTTCATCTCTTGGGTTAGGCCAAAAGTCAGGTTGGAACATGACTTTTGGAATTTTGATGTCAACGAATATCAAGGTGTAACCCACTTAAGACAATTATGTTACTTGCAGCTTCACTTACTATGAGAATATCTTTATTTTTATCTTTGTATTATTCTTTTATCCTTTTATTTTTGTGTTATCCATTTATTTTTGTGTGTGTCAATGTATTATCAACATAATAATTCGTACAAGTGTTATGTCTCATGAAATCTCATTTTAACATAATAGGGCAATGGCATTTGAACAGTATGTGTGTGTGTATTCGTGCAATACAATTAATCTATTATTCGTGTCAGTATTAATCTATACGAAATCACAATAAATTGTGACATTGGCGAATTCATGTCAGTGTTGTTTCTTACAAAATTTCATTTTAACAACATAAGACCAAATGCATCTGATGGGTCCCTATATATATAGTGTAATACAATTAATCTATTATTTCTTTTCTCTCCACATGGTATCAAGAGCACATGCTTATTAGAAAAAACTAATCCTAAACTTAGCTGTTGCCACTCACCCTACAGCTGTCGGCTACCCTATTGTTAGGCTGCTTCACTGCCTACTGCCACCTAGCTACTGGTTTCTACCCACATAGCATTGGCTTGTTGCTGTTTTCACTGACTGTGTAGTTCGACGGGTTCTCTTCCTCCATGGTATGGCTACCTCTCCTATGCCACGTGAGGTTCTATGTTGCTTGCTTGTCGTGACTTCCTGTCTCTTTATTTATTACCGTGTTATCCTTAGTGATGGCATCCTCTTCCACGAATCCATCGTTGACCACACTATAGGATGCATGGCTTCAAAATTTGCATGATACTACTACGAAGCTCAACATGAGGAATTATCTTCTCTGGTCAATGTCCTTCACTATTTTCCTTGACACTCATAGGAAGACAAAGCACATTACTTAGGATTTGTCATCTCCAACAATGATTAGTTTGCTATAAATTGTGGCGTAGTTTCTTGACTTGTCAATAGTATGAAAGAGAATATTGTTGTTACAGTCATATTCCTCGCTCTAGCCAAGAAAATTTGGGATACGCTGAAAGAGACATATAGACATGAAAAAAACATTTCTCGTATATTTGAAATTTATGAGCAATTCTTCTCCTTTCAACAAGGAGATCATTTTGTTCAAGGTTTATATACATCTCTTTGTACTTTTATTAATGAGTTGGATATTTATCAACCTATTATTTTTGACGCACAAACATTGAGGGGATATTGCGAAGGGTTAGCAATTGCAGAGTTTCTCTCCACTCTACAACTCAAGATCGCTTTCCAGATCCATGAATAGGCTTTTGGAGCTAACACTGTCTCATCCTTGTCCTCCATGTTTTCTTGCGTTCTTCGCATCTCTACTGGAACTCCTACCTCCCTCATCTCTATTGAGACTCCTACCTCCCTCATGGATGTAGCCACAGGCACGATTTAGGGGGAGGACATGGGAACATAGTATGATCAATGTAGACGCATCAATCACAATTCTAAGAAGTGTTGGGACAAGTTTGGCAAACTTGAATGGACTCAAAATATTGTGACTCCTACAAACAAGTCCTATGGGACTGCATGTACATCTGATACAATCATTATCTCTCAAGCTAGGTATGATTATTCATGCCTTCCCATGCGACCACATTTTTAGCCTCTACAGACAGTTCTTAGGTATTAGATTCAAGTGCTTCCACTCATATGACGGTACTCAAGACTTTTTGTTTCCCTTTCTAGTACGTCCTTTACTCATTCTGTGTCTATAGCAAATGGTAATCTTTGTTTTGTTCTTGGAGAAGTGGTTATTCAAGCCTCTTCTTTTTTGAACCTTGCTAATGTTCTTTATGTATCTAACTTTCCTATTAACTTGCTTTCTATTAGCAAAACCACAATGTCCTTAAATTATTTTGTCACATTTTCCCCATATTATTGTACTTTTCAGGATCTACAAATGAGAAAAAGGATTAGTTTGCATCGTGAATGTAGTGGATTATATCTTCTTGTTCATGAGAATGTACCCAAAGGGCTCGTCTCATCCACTTCTACTCTGGAGTCATCTCTTTTGTGGCACTTTCGTCTTGGTCATCCTTCGCTTTAAAAGCTTTAGTAAGTTTTACTTTGAATGTTTGTGGAACCCTTTGCATGTGTCTTACTCGTTGGGTAAGTATCATCGTACTATTTACTCTAGTCAGTCAAAATTTATGAGTTATGGTCCTTTTGATTTGATCCACTCAGATATCTTTGGTCCATGTCGTGTGTCTTCTATGTCAGGTAATAGGTACTACATTGTGTTTACTTGTAACACCCGTAAAATTCATTTTTGTAATTATTTACATTTTATGAATTTTATTCCTGAACGGGTGTTACTGTTCTGAGGCCAGTTGTGTGGTTTTGTGCTTTTGGGCTTGGACCTCGTGGGCCGACTTTTATTCACGTGTCCCTGTGTGTGATTTGGCAATGTGCATTGTGGCACTATGCGTGTGGGGCCCGGGTGTGGGTTCGTGTGGGGTCCGTGTGGGGCCTGCCTTCGTGGGCCGTTGGTTGTGGCTAGGGGTTGGGCGGAGTGGTTGGTTGCTCGTGCGGTGTGTCGATGGTTGAGATGTGCAGGTGAGCACGTTCCCAGCTACTATGGGCGCAGGCTTTATAAGCTGCACCGCACTCCTCCGCCGTTCGTCGCCGTCTTCTCCTTCATTCTTCTTCTTTCCTTCTCCTCCTTGGGCGTGTTTCCCTTCTTCCCCACCCTTCCTTTCCTTCCTCCCCACTCCTCATTCCTCTTTCCCCCTCTTCTTCTCCTTCCACCCGTATCTCCAGTTCCTTCTTCTCGCGCGTCGACGGAGAGAGAGAGAGAGAGGGAGCGTAGCAGAGGGCTCTGGCGACTCGGGGTGGTGCGTGGAGCTTGCGTGGAGTCCTCTCGTGGCCGTGGTTGTGCAGGAGTTCGCTGGGGGTCGGTCGGAGATCGCCAAAGGTGTTTTCAGGTACGTATCTCCACATCATGTAATAGAGAGCATTGAATTCATAGAAAATGCTAGGATTGCATGAAATATAGGTAAATTTACATTCCTAGAATTTATTGTGATTTTATGAGAATTTATGGTGAATTTATTGGCATTTATGGCAGTTGATGCGTTTTGGGTCATTTTGACCATTCTGCCTTTCCGATTTTTATAACTTGATGCATAGTGAATGGATTTTAGTTTTGTTTGTTGGGATTTGGAGTAGACTCGAGGGTCTACATCTTATATTTTATGTAAGATTTTTGGTAATTGTTTAGGGGGTCCGATCGGATGTCCCAGTTAGGACAATTTTGAACGGTAGGGTTTGGACCGTTTTCTGTTTTTAGCAGAATTCGGCATGTCGAACCATTTCGGTATGCCATTTTTCTGTCAGATTAGGTCCTTTAGTCGAAATTTGGTTGTCCGATTTTGGATGATCGCCCGAATCAAGAGATTTCGGTCAATCGAATCAGCTTCGGTATACCAAATTTGGCATGAGTGTTGACCGTTGACCTAATTCAGTCAACCAATTCAATTCAGCCTAACTAACCAGCGATTTTCGGCATACTGGACCTGTTTTCCGGCATGCCGATTCTAGACCCAAATATGCTTATAAGATGTGCTTTCCAAGGACTTTCTGGATTGCTATGTTTTGTCCCCATAAGATGGGATTGTGGGCCATCAGTGGTGGTCCCTTGGGACACCTGACGCGTCGCTTTGCCGAGATTTTGAAAGATTTTCAAAGATATGAAAATGATTTTGGAAATGGATTTCAAGAAATAGTTGGTCTGCTTTGGAAAAATGTTTTCCTGGTTTTCTATGTGTGGGCTGAGACAGTGTGGGATCGTGTCATCAGGACCAAAAAATGTGACGACATTCTCGAGTGGTCGGGCATGACTCCCTGGTTGAGGTCGGGGGCCGAGATACTTGAGGCTGAGGGGCGTCAAGTCTTGGAGGTATGAGACTCCTTGACTGTCGTCTCAAGGCTAGGGTTGTGGTCCGCGAGTTGAGGTGTTTCGTGGCATGACGAGGAGGTATGATACTCCTGCTGTCGCTATGAGCACTAAGGCTCGGGTGTCGTCGGGTGTGGAGGTATGACACTCCCTCTTGTGCACCGTGTGTGGAGGACGCCGTGAGGAGGCAGATCTTGTAGTGGCCAGTGCTGGTGGGACACGTGCCTCGTAGCTGGTAGCGTCCTGAGAGACAGGACAACCTTCCCAAGGAGGGGTTGGCTTTGTTAGGGTTCTCCAAGTGGGAGAATCGCGGGACGGTGATCGCTCCTGTACAGGGTAGCTTCACCGTGGTAGTGCAAAACACCATGGTCGCTCCTCGGTGGACTGCGTGTGGCTAAAGTTAGGTTGCCTGACGTCGGGCTTCCCGACTCAATGTGTATGGTTTTGGCCATTGCGGGCCTTTGCTTGTGGCTTTGGGCTAGTAGTGCCCCGGTTGTGGTTTTGGCCGGTGTGGGCCTGGTTTATGAGGTTTTTAAAAAATGGTTTGCGAAATGAATTTAAATGGGAAAATTAATTATAATTTTGTTTTTCATGGTTTCCTTGGGGTGCGTACTGGATGACTTTTGTCACTCATACATTTTTCCTCGTGTTTTGGTTTACAGGTGCAGGCATGCAGACGTTTAGCGTAGTGCATATAGTCTGGAGTCTCCTAGCCGCACACACAGGTTCCTGGTAGTTAGATATTTACTGTTTGGCTTTAATTTTTCCGTAATTTAATTGTTTTAAATTATTGTGGAAAATTTGGGACGTGACATTACTGATGTGTTTTCTAGAGTCTCGTAGGTGTATTTGCTTAAAGATAGAGCTCATGTACTTGTTGTTGTTTGAAATTTTTTTGCAAAAATAAAAACCTAGTTTTCTACTTCTACACGATTGGTTCAAACTGATAATGCTATGAAATTTGTCCAAAATGATATTGCTAATTTCTGAGCTTCCTTGGGAATATTGCATCAAACATCTTGCTCCAACATTTCTCAACAAAATGGCAATGCTGAAAGAAAATACAAACATATCCTTGATGTCATTTGTACTCTCATGCAACAAATGAAGGTTCTGATGCGGTCTTGACTGCCTCCTATATTATCAATAGAATGACTTTAATTGTCTTTCATGGTGATATACCCTATCAGAGGTTGTGTCCTAATTTTCCTTTTTTCACATACCGGTTCAGACTGAAGTCAATGCAACTTCTACGCCAGCAAATCCAAGTTTTTTAGATCTTAGTCTTCTTATTACTCTCCATAAGGGTAAACAATCTATTGTTCATCTTATTTTACATTTTGTTTCATATGATCATCTTCACCCTATATTTCGTTAGTTTGCTTTGTCTATTTTCTTTGAGTCTATTCTCAAGAATTACATAGAGATTATGATGGTAACACATTGGAAAGTTGCTATGAATGAAGAGATATAAGTATTACTATCATGAAACACTAGGGACCTGATTACTCCTCTAGTTGATGTTACAGTTGTTGGATGTCAATATGTCTATGTCATCAAATACAAACTAGATGGCTCTATTGATAGGTACAAAGTGCACCTAGTTGCAAAGGGATTCACGTAAATTTTTGGTGTCAATTATGGTGAGGCCTTTTCTCTTGTGGCGAGACTGAATTCAATCCAAGTTTTTCTATCTGTCTCTGTCAATTAAGCATGGGAGCTACATTAAGTGGATGATAAAAATGCATTTTTGTATGGTAATTTGACAGAATAATAGCATATGGAGCAACATCTAGGATATATTGCTTAGGAGGAGAACAAAGTCTGCCACCACAAGAAAGCTATTTGTGGCCTAAAACAAAGTTCTTGGGCATGGTTTGAGAATGTTAGCAGGATTGCCATGAGAGTTGGACTTTGGCATTGTGCAGTAGCTCACTTAGTATTCATCTAGCAAGGCAATAGTGGTTGTGTGATACTTGCAGTATATACTATTGACATCCTTTTGACAGGCAATGACATAAATGGGATTGCTAAGACTAAAGAATATCTTAGGAGATACTTTGTCACTAATGATATGGGAAGACGTCGATATATAGGTCAAGTAGGTATTCTCCTTTATATAGGAGATTGTATGCTCTTTGTTATTATGCAACATGATTCTCTTTTTTCTTAACATGGTATTAGAGCCAAAAGAGGCCTAAATGAATACAAGTCTACACACATCCACCTATGTTCAAAAGATATACTTGTTAGACCTAAAAGAGGTCACAAGTGTGAAGGACAGTTGGAAGAGTTTCACATTTAAAACAAGTGAGGACTAGACTTGTGGTTATATATAAATGGAGACTTCCACTCATTGTCAATTGGTTTTGAGGTCCAAGCTACTATTTGTTTTTCCACTACTGTTGATAGTTCTTTTTTCAAAAGTGCTGTTAGCACTTCTAGTGCTTCTATAGCATCCCCCATCCTTTGCACGTATACACTTGTCGCTCTCAAGAACAGCCATCGGTTCAAGCTCCAATCAACATATAACGCCTTCTCGCGTTACAAATTAGTATTAGTACTACCCAAAGTATCTTACCATACAATACACTAAATATAATAATAAAAATTATAAAACACTACCACTACCCAGAACTTGTGTATGCAGCTATGTGGCTCTAGACAATTATGCATCAGAATTGGACTGTACTCCTTAATCTACACATGGAAACAAAAACACAAAAACATACGTGAGTGACATTAAAGTTACCCAATATGCGTCCATCCAAAAATCGAAACGAAAAACCACGAGAAACTCACAAGTCACAGTCATCAAAAACCAGATCCGAAGGAATATTAAATTCGTAAAACTCAATCACAACTATCCAAAAATTCACTTGCAAACCATGTCTTTCCAAATCATAATTATTTTCCTTTGAAATCACATGCACATTTGCAAACTATTTTATGCATTTTCAAGAACCAAAATCATGGTTGGAACCATATCAGAAAAAATAACACATACAACGTGAAAAACCCGTCACGTCACCCTAACCATTGGTGACCGATCAACCACAAGTAGTTTTCGAGGGCTCTAATCCCGATCCAACTGCATTGCCGTGGTGAACTACCACCCCATGCAGGAGTCCAATAGCCTTTATCATAACCTCACTATATCACATATCACACACAGCACAGGTGCGTTCTTCTAATGCTCCTTGGTGCTCGAGCACTTGGGGATTCGAACCGTAGACCCAATTAGTACTTGCACTAAGGGTAATTCGGGTCTTCCATGCTCGAACCCTGTAGTACCACAACCACAGTCACGAGACTCCATCCTTGGACCCACGCTTGGCAACCACGACCTCAGACTCGTATTTGACTTTTCAAAGGTATCACACCTCCTACTCTATCGGTATTATCCTTCGGTTACGTGGTTCTTACCAAAATTATAGAAAACATTTTTTAAAGCATATGCACATTCTTTTCAAAACCATTTTCAAAATTTTTTTCATCACATAATTCATTTTCAGGATTAAACTACAATAAACATAAGATATCCACTGAAAACAGGGTCTTTTAGACCCAAAATGCGGTACTGACCTACAATACTAACCTAGGGAGTGGTTTGCGAGGCCAACTTGCGAGTCAGGTTTTACAAACGGAATAGAGGATAGAAAACAAGACGTCAGAAATCGCCCGAGTTGAGAACTTGAGGTGGTCTTTTCATAGGCACCATAAAATTACACAAAATAAAAGAATCAAAGGACTCTAAGTCTTCTACCATTTGGGACAAGAATCATTAAAAATGTTGAGTATAACTCAAGTTATAAAAATTCAAAGCACAAGAGGTCACAAAGAATCACTGTTGCAAAGCTAATCGAATTTCACAAAAAAATCCACTAACAAATCACTATAATCAATTCTAGACTAAACTACACATTTATCATGAATTTAACTGAAATCAAAGGAGAAAGCGGCGGAGGGACACGTACTCAATGCGTTACTGGCTAATTTCTTTCTTCTCTGGCGAGCTCCTCTGTCTCTAACGAGCCCTTTTCCTCTTTTCCTCCTCACTCTCACACACACACACACACACACTCTCTCTCTCTCTCTCTCACTCAGCTCTCTGGTTTCTCTCCCTCTCTTTCTATGGTTTTCCTCAACACCAGCCCTTTCCCCTTTTTATTTCTCTCCTTTTTTGTCGTCACCCTTCGCCGACAGTTGTCGTGTGCAGGGTATAGAGCATAGGCAGGGTTTTACTATGCACTATCGTGCACTTTTGACATTTCTCTCGTCTTATGTCTCACACATACATGGGTTGCAAAATGCCAAGATACCACACGAAACAAGAGAAAGACATAAGCACAATAATGAGAATTAAACACAACCTAGTCACAATTACAAATATTCATCCAACCAGTTTATTAAAATTATACATTAATCCTAGTACATGATTTACATGAATTTTGGGTATCTGGTTTGACCAAAATGTGATATCAACCTGTGGTAGTCATACACGAGCGTAACACGCGACTCAAATCCACGGTAGCTACACGCGGTGCCAGTTATCACATAATACAACTCCTACACTAGTAGATCCAAACACTTCAAATTTTGGTCTTCCTGTTACTCTTTGTAAGAATAAATGATATGTTACTGCTCATTCTATTTTATAATTTATTTCATAGGATTGTCTTCACTCTATCTTTTGTCAATTTTCCTTATCCATTTTCTCTAAGTCTATTTTCAGGAACTACATAGAGGCTATGCAAGTATTGCATTAGAAAGTTGCTATGAATAAGTACACACATGCATTACTATCATGAGACACATGGACACTGATTATTCCTTTAGATGAAGCTGTAGTTATGAGATGTAGATGAGTTTATACCATCAAATATAAATCAGATGGCTTTATTGATAGGTACAAAGCACACCTGGTGCAAAGGGTTTCACACAAACCTTTGGTGTAGACTATGCTGAGACCTTTTCTCTTATAACAAGACTAAATTCCATCCTGAAGTATTACTGTTTGTCTCTATCAATCAAGCATAGGAGCTACAACAACTTGATATCGAAATTACTTTTCTTTGTGGTAATCTTACACAATAGGTACGTATGGAGCAATCCCTTGGATATGTTGCTCAAAGGGAGAATAAGATCTACTACCTAAAGAAAGCTATCTATGATCTCAAATAAAGTCCAAGAGTAAAGTTTGAGAAATTTACCAGGATTGTCATGAGAGCCAGATTTCGATGTTGTGTAGTAGATCGCTTTGTGTTCATCCAACGAGGAATCAACGGATGTGTGATACTTACAATATGCATTGATGACATTCTTCTGATAGGTAGTGGCAAAGATTGGATTGCTAAGACCAAAGAATATCTTACAAAACACTTTATTACCAAAAATATGGGAATACTTCGACACTTTCTTAGGATAAAGTTTGATTATAACAAAGATAAAGTAGTTTTGTCTAAAAGAAAGTATGTCCTTGACCTACTCAAGACTTTAGACTTCTAAGCTGTAAGCTTGAGAGCACTCCAGCTGATCACAGATCATTGTTTTGAAATAACTCCTTTGAGCTATTTGAGGATGTGGGGTAAGATGGACGGATGATCTGGAAGCTTATCTATTTGACCGTTACATGTCTAAATATCTCCTATGCTGTTGAATTGTTGAGTCAGTTTATGCATGAACCGATATTGGTTCATTAGAAAGAGCTTTGTGCTTGTTGACTTATATAAAGAATGCACTAGGTAAAGGCCTAATCTACCAAAGACATGGACACCATTATGTTGAGGTTTACTCGATTTCGAGCTATGTAGGTGACAAAGAGGACCAAAAATGCACTTCTAGCTACTATACTTACATTAAAGGGAACCTCGTCACTTGTTGAAGTAAGAAATAGAATGTGGTGTCCTGATCAAGTGCAAAATGCTGAATACCGGTCTATGGCACAGATGATATGTGAGATGATATGACTTAAATCTCTATTAACCGAATTGGGTTTCACCATGTAACTTCCTATACCAATGCGTTGCGACAAGCAATCTACCATATTCATTGCCAATAATCTTGCCTTTTATGAGCAAATCAAGCATATTAAGTCTGGACTGTCACTATATTAAAGATGCAGTGATGAGTAGGATTATCTCTACTCCTTATATACAATTATGCAATCAACTTGCTAATATTTTCACAAAGGATTTATCTCTAGGGACCTTTAAGTCACTATATAATAAGTTGGGCATGTTAAATATTTATGTTCCAGTTGAGGAAAAGTGTTAGAGTAGATCGATCATTATATGGACCTTTATGTTATCCTTTTATCTTTGTGCTATTCGTTTATTTTTGTACTCTCCTATATATATAGGAGATAACTGTTAGTACAATACAATCAATCTATTATTCCTTTTCTCTCTACACTTGCGTTGGAACAGTTGCAAATTATATTACTTAGCTTACTAATTAAGCATGAATGTTATAGTAGGAGTGGTAAGCTTGTCATGTGTGACTTTAATAAGTAATATTGATGTAGCATGTGAAATTTAACATTAAAATTTCTTAAATTCAACACCATTGATGTAGAAATTTAGCTATAGAAATTCTCCTCATGACCTATGTAGCAAACATCATTTAAATATGGTTTTACTTAAGGTAATGTTATCAAATACTTATGAGAAATCATCCTTTCATGAGCTTCCAAAGATGCGACATTCAAAAAAAATTTAAAGAATCTTTACACTCTTGTACACCCTATCCTAATGAAGAACACATTATTGTTACATATTTCATGTCCTATATTTATTTATTTTGTATATACATAATGCTACTTGAAGTATTTTATATAAATTTTGTAGGAAGTTGGGACTCAAAAAGAATTTAAAAAAAGGAGAGGAAAGGAATAAATGTGCAAGAATTCAAATTTGAATTCAAATTCGAATTCAAATTCAGATTATATTTGAACTAAAAAAGAAAAGAATCTTTCACAAAGAATGTGGAACCACGTTGAATATTCAAATCTAACTATTCATATGCTTAAAGACTAAGATAAATATCAACTAAATTAATAGAACACAAAAAAATAAATTTTAGATTATTTGAGTGCCTCCCGGGTGCCCAAATGCTCCTAGGTCTCCACAGAGTAAATATTTGACTCAGTCTTTCAGGAGTTTCGTTGTTCAGTTGTAAATATCTAATGTTTAAATTTTAAATTTAAAGTTTTCAATCGAATTTGTTTCCAATGTGAGAGATGCTTTTATGAGTTTATAAATGAACCATTGTTGCAAATCTATAAGAGATGATCTTCCACCCTTTAGGTTTAATTAGACTCAAATTTAGATTATTTTTCTCTTTTATTTCGGAGAGCTTTAAATGTTCTCCTTATTGTAATATCTGGTTTTATCAATAAAAATTCGTTTCTTTTCAATTATGTCTTGTATTTCAATTTATATCTTTAAGTCTTTATTTTCTATATGCACCTAAATTCTAAATCTAAGGTTTTGATGAAGTTTATGTAAATTTCAGATATTATGATTAAATTTCTATCTTCTCATGTTTCAATGTCATGATTACTTAGACTAGATGTATATTACATGAATCCTTATTATATCGATAAACTCTAATAGATTAATATTGATTATATCTTTTTAGTCTATGTTTTAGGAAGAATAATTGAGAATTATGTGTATAATCTTAGATCTAATGTATAACATTTAATTTAATTTAATTTCTGTGTTTTTATCTCCTATTTGATATTCTATTGTGCATTGCAAATAAATTATGTTTATTAAGATCAAAGTCATTGAGTTAATTATTTAGATTAAGAGAAACGATAAAGTGGATTTAATCATGCATTTTGTACTTACATGAATGGATTCGAAAACTCTAGTTCTCTTTTTTTCTAAAATTTCTATAAGTGTTTAAAATCAATCAATTCTAAAATAATCACTCTAATCTGATATCTTTAATTCATCTTCTTTATTCATCATTAATTGACAATTAATCTATGTTATATTACTCTTCTCTGTAAGATTGATCTGTACTTACATACATACTATATAATATACCATGCACTTATGGTATATTAAAATTTAACATCACCTAGATTTTCTAATTGTCCCATATTGACTAAAACAAGGGCCAAGGTACTATTATAGAAGACCTAAGGTGCATTTGACAATCTCAGATTCAACTCCATTTTGCCTCGACTCCCTCAATGGAGCACATTCTTTTATCCAATCGTCATTTATAGAAGCAACTCTAAAAAACAATCCAATAGAATCTACTCGAAAGTTTGAACTAGAGAATCCCAGAAGCAAAAACGAGTTGCTTACTCATAAGAATTGGATGATTTCCTAGGTAAAAGGACAACAACGTGCTCATGAATTTCTCAAATGACATCATGTCCATCAATATTTACGAAATCTGCCCCTCAATAATTTCATCCCCCCAACCCATCTTCCACTTGTTGCTTGACAACGTTCTCCCCTCCAATCCCAAATCCCAAATCCCTGAATGCATGCATGCATGCGATAGCAACAAACAATAGAAGTAGCAACCACCAAGGGAACCCTCACAAGAAGGCAACGATGACTAGTCTATGACTACCGTGAAAGGACGACAACCTCAAAAAAAAGAGTGCCTTGTAAACTCCAATCAGACTTCCAAGGAATATTCCTTGGAGCCATCGAGGAGAATTTGACATTCCCAAACAAACTCTATGGGTGTTGGAAGAAGCGATGCTACAAGGATTTTCGAAGTAGAAGCAACCTTGCGACTGATTCTCCATTGATTCTAGGAGCAAGAATGGAACAGCACCAAACACACCCAAGTACATGATTCTGGGGAAGGAAACATAAAATAAAATGTAATAAAATCTCATCCTCCAAAAAGGTTATCCATGAAATCAGCTTCAGGCATTTCTACCCGCACAGATTTTTTTGATGTTTGTTTTTATCAAGCTAATTACATTTCTCTTGCCATCACAATAAGCATTGTAAATTTTCTCCAATGAGAAACCCACGTTACACTTTGGCCGAGCAGAATGTTACGCGTACCGAAAGAAATTTGGCCGAGCAAAATGAAGAGTCCAAAAAAGAGAATGAGAAGAAGAGTTCCATATGAAGGACTGCCCGAACATAAGAAGATGATTCATATGAAAATGTGGATGACATCCGCTATGTAAATTGTGCGCCTCAGCAATTTGAGCATATGACTTTCCAGATGCGTATAATGATACATCCAAATAGATGGATCTTCTATAAATTGTATGATGAAATATCATGTGAGTGGATACATAGGAATCAAAATCTTCCGAATCGCTCATGTTATGATCTTGGAGATCCTCATTCAACTAAGTATCAGAATGTTCATCGTGAGTCTTCAGTTAGCAAAATATTCTAAATGATGTGTACGTATAAACAATTTATAATAAACTACAATCACATAATGGAGGCATATCAAAGAGCTGCAGGCTGAACATATAAAACCAAGTCGAGACAAGCTGTAATTTTCATTATACCCTTAACTCTAAGTCAGATCCCTTCAGCCTGACCTGTAGATTTTGGATCATTTTCACATTTGTCGTCATGAGCTTTTAAACCCAGGCTCAGATCCAAATTGGCCTCTCCCTTATCCTGTGGAGCAGCTTGGTCCTTGCCTAGAGCCTGAAAAACAACTTGATGATGGTTATAATATTAACTACACAGGCAAGTAGAAAACTGTGTTGTACAGAGAGCTTTTCTTTTGAGTAGAAAGGAAGTTGTAGCTCAAGCCAATAAGTAGACTACTGGATACAGAGCATGCCCCAGGGTTCAGAGATAAATCGTATTATAGAGGGAAAGAAGCTGGGTTTCAATGAAGTAGAGAAAGCTGGAAGATTTTGGCTGAATGGGAAACATGAATATTAAAAGTCAAATGGTCTCGCACATAAGAACCAATAAAAGGCAACTAAAATAACTGACATGAAATGAACCTACAAAGGACACAAGAACATTTCCTAAACGCACACATAAAATAGTCATGATAGGAACATATTTCCAAAGTGAAAGCCACCTAAGATGTTGATCTGGCAAAGCACCATGGATGTAGAATGGGTTCCATAGTTGATATACAAAGAAAGATGCTAACCAGTTGTTTTGTGAAGAAAAGCCTAAAAGATTTTGGGAATAAATCAACAGGATAACCCAGAGTCAGATAGTGGAAGCAATCCAATCAGTGACATGAATGGAAGACTGTCCCACAGACAATGACAAGACAACTATCAACTAAATCAACATAATGAAATATAAATAATCCATGTCTCTTTGTGGAGTGGAAAGTCGAAATAGCTTGCATGCATGACATTGTACTGACTACTGAGATGCTATAAGTGTGCCTCTCAAGTAAGCATGTCAGATGCTGTTTTTCGTGGGTAAAAAATCACAAAAAACAAACCTCAGCTTCCTCCATTGGGTTATCATTTGTTCCAGATTTACCATCTAGATTTTCGTTTTGCATCTTTGGAGATGCATCAGAATCACTTGGCTTAGCCTCATCATCAAATTTAGCAGCAGCTTCCTGTTTTTGTTCCTCAATCACAGAAACCTGCAACGTTAAGAGAATTCAAAACCTTTCGTTAATATAGTAAGGAAAGCAAAGTTCAGTATCTTTCTTGAAAACAGCAAGCGTAAAAACAATTATCATCCATCGATGGCAACACCTTGATTCCATGATGCCCGATCGGCTGCAACAATCTTTACGTCATTGTTTAACTCTATTAAGGACAAATAATTAGATCAAATCACTTATGTATATGTTGCAAAGAGAACCATTTGTTGCAAATAATAAAACATCTTGCAATTTTTTTGTTGTCATCTTAACTTTTATTTATTTACCTTCCTAATTCCTATACGTAACAGTATGTCAGTATTGTATATTTTTCTGTGTTAAAACTTCTCCATCTCATAGTCATTGTGTTGTGTAAACATATAATACCAACATAAGAAATTAAATTAACAATTCTTCTAAATGTTTTGTAAAGTTTTTCCTTTAAATTGATAATATTCTTTCATCACAACACTCCCAATGATTTTTCCATATCATTCTTTTTTTATTTGTCAACAGAACACACAGGCCAAATTGGCATGCCGTCTAGTCAGATTTTCTTTGTGTCAAAGCTTCTCCATCTCATCATCATTGTGTCGTGTACAGATAGTAAAACAACATAAGAAATTAAATTAACAATTCCTATAAATGTTTTGTAAAATTTTTCCTTTAACATTGATGGTATTCTTTCACCACAACACTCCCAATGATTTTTCCATATCATTCTTTTTTTTTTTGGTCAACAGAACAGGCAGGCCAAATGGACATGCTATCTAGTCAGGTCATGGCTTAAATAGTAGGCACGCAAGTTATATAATTCTTGTTGGAGACAAGACTGGCCTAATTCAAAATATATTTTTTTCGCTGATTGAAGCAAAGAGATAAATGGGGCCAATTCAGCAAGATATTCATGACCATAACAGGCTTTCGAAGGATAAGGCTAGAATGTTAAAAAAAAAGCTTTTGTTTATACCAAGAGTTCTTCCTTTTATCACTTAGGAGCTGTGAGAGATGACATTCACAACTCAAGTTACACCTGATCCAACTCTTTTGGGCACGTCGAATGGGCCATGGCTTAAGTTCTAGTAATGTAGGTTTTAGGGTTCTCACTGACCAAAACTTTTCCCTTGATTGGAATTTCAAGTGCGATAATTTTTTTTTAAAATTTCAGTACAAAGGATTCAAAGAAGGAAAAGACTAGGATTAATGAGAAGAAAGAAAAAACAACAGGGCATGATGACTGCTCATCGCTGCATCCTTCACTGCAGTTTGTCATCATGACACTAATCTTACTGTTTTTGTTGTTACAATCCTACTTTGCAATGGTTGCCAACATGCTCTCAGGTGGATCAAATCAACTCAAGCTTATATACCTAAATATTTTGCAAGTTTAAGCAGGCCCAACAAAGCTTAATGTTTCAAACTGAGACAAATCAGGCCTCTCAAAGAAATAATCTCAAAAGCTCGCAAGACTTGGGTATTTAAATTAAAACCTAAAAAATAAACCCGAGCACTATATGGCTCAGTGACTACTCAGACATCCATCATATACTAATTCTGTGTAATGGTAGAATTGATTTCTAATATGTTTCTTGGTGTTCATCTATGTTATTCCAGATTTCTGCTCCTACTTTGAATCTTTTAAACTTATTTGAGATAACTTTTTGGTCAAAGTAAAGTGTTTCATTTCCCTTTACTTTCCCTTTCTTTCCAAGTGCACATATCCCCTCATTTCTAGTCAAGTTAAACAATGATGTAAAAAGTCAACTGATTCCAAGTTTATATTAAACCCTACACTAGTTTAATCAACTAAAAATGAAATTACTCCACTTGATGCCTGGTAATCATAACACATCAACCTATTAATATTTGTTGAGTAGGAAATCGAGACAAAAGTTAGCAAGAGGCGATTTGTCGTAAAATTAAGGGAAAGTAAAATAAATTCCCCTTGACCAAAAAGTGGCTCCACAATCATGGCCTTTATGCATTATTTCCTATGAAATTTGAAATCTATTTCCTTTTGTTTCCTTCCATCTCAATGAATAGGCATAAAGACTTTTCCCTTATTTCCTTAATGAAGGCAAAATTTGGAGGGAAAATATATTTCTGTGAACTTCCCAAATGTACATGAAAACACCGTCGGAACCTATTAAGTTAACCAAAGGGAATTAGATTCCCATAAAGTTGAAGGTCAAAAGAATGAGAGAGAAACTAGATAATGGGAATTTATTTCCCTTCGATTCTAATAATATGTTTGCACACAAAAGGAAACTAAGGGAAACCCTTGGAATTCACTTTTATGGGAATAAGGAGATGGAAAGGAAAGGAAAATTGAAGTTACAAGGAAATGGAGAGAAATTGAACTAATGTGAATTTATTATCTTTAGTTCCAAAATAATTTGTGCATGTGTGGAAAGAAAGCGAAAATATTTTCTCTCCAAATTTACGTCTATGGGAAGATTAGAGATGAAAAAAAATTATGTTTTTGTCAAAAACCAATTCAACAAAGTCATCAAGGTCAGAGGTGATGTCGAGCACCCCACCCCCTACCAAAAACAAAGTCATGAGCCGCGCTAGCCCAATTGATGCACAACAATGAATTACAAAAACATAAAGGAAAAATATCTAAATCATGTAAACAAAGGTCCAATCATCCAACTAAATGAAAATATCAAATAACTAAATAGCAAATACCAATTCAACTACAAAATAGTAACCTCTATATGATTTCAACAAAAAAAAATTGTCTGCTGCTAAAAAAAAATCAACTACAAAATATAAACCACATAAAATGTAGACACCTAATAATAACATAATAATCAAAGTACCAAATCATATAGACAGATATAATTAAAGTCAAACATCAAATAAAATTTACAAAACACTAACACAAGAACATTGAAAGTCAAACTTCAGATAAAGTGCACACGATTCATAGCTAAGGTGAACCAATATGACAAGTTGACCAAGGTGACTTGGGCAACCCAAGGAGATCACCTGATTGAACTCGATCTTGCCTTGTGCGGTTGCAAGAGGCTATTCACCTTGATCTTAGATTTGGATCATAAAAGTGTAATTAGTTATTCCATAGAGAGAAATTACATATATATAGGTATATTGGATAAATAGATATTTAAAAATCCGTCTAACACACACAACCCATATAACATACTCTAACACTCTCCCCCAAGTTAGAGCATACATATCACCCATGTCTAGTTTGTTACATAGAGACTCAAACATCCCAACATTTAGACTCTTAATGAATATATCGACTAATTGCTCAGAAGACTGAGTATAAGGGGTAGAGATGGCCCCCCTCATAACCATGTCTCCCACAAAGTGGCAGTCAACCTCAATATGCCTTGTACACTGATAGAAAGTGGGATTATTTGCAATGAAGATAGCAGCTTGATTGTCACATCTCATAGTTATAGGAACCTCGACCTCAAACCCAAGTTGCTCTAGTAGTTACTTTACCCACATCATTTCACACGTTGTCTGCGTCATAGACCGGTACTCAACTTCTGCACTAGACCTCGACACTACATTCTACTTTTTGCTGCACCAAGTAACCAAATTGTCCCCTATATAGGTGCAGAATCCTGATGTTGATTTCCTGTCTCTCCGATCTCCTACATATCAGAATAGGCTGTAATACTAGTGTGACCATTCTTCCTATATACTAGGCCTTTCCCTGACACACCTTTAACATATGATAGAACCCGAAGAGCTCCCAACTAGTGTATTCTCCTAAGCTTATGCATGAACTGACTCAAAAGACTAACTACATAAGAAATATCCGATCGAGTCACTATCAGATAAATAAGCTTTCCAATCAACCTTCTATACTGACCAGGGTCCTCTAACAACTTTGAGTTGCTGTCCCAGAAGGCAGGTGTCTGCTTAATAGGAGTATTCTTCGGTTTGTACCCTAGAAGACCTGTCTCCTGCAATAAATCTAAGACATACTTCCTTTGTAACAATGCCATCTTGCCCTGTGCATAGGCAAACTCAATCCCCAGGAAGTAACGAGGCTTCCCTATGTCTTTTGTCACGAAATGAGTGTGCAAATGTTTCTTTATGTCTGCAATGTCCTGTATATCACTGCCAATCACAAGTATGTCATCAACATATACTGCTAGAATGACACACCCAACAGTTGTCTGCCTATAGAAGACTGAATGGACCACTGCACATCTCTGAAAATCACCAGCAAGAACTACCAGGCTGAACTTCTCGAATCATGCCCTAGGACTTTGTTTTAGGCCATATATTGCCTTCCTGAGTATGCATACAAGATCCTCCCCCTGAGAACATACCTTGAAGATTGCTCCAACAAAACAGACTCTACTAGGTCTCCGTACAAGAATGCATTCTTAACATCCAACTGATACATCTCCCAGGAATGATTGATAGCAAGGGAAAGAAGTACTCTGATGGAGTTAAGGCGAGCCACAGGCGAGAATGTCTCCTCATAATCTATCCCATATGTCTGAGTAAAACCTTGAACCACCAGCTTTACCTTGTATCTGTCAATATTACCATCTACTCTGTACTTGATAGAGTAGACTCATTTACAGAAGACCACTGTAGCCCCAGTAAGGCGGGCACCAACTTCCACGTGCCACGACCAGTAAGTGCAGCTATTTCTTCATCCATAGCAGCCTTCCACTGAGATAGAGCTAGTGCTTCCTAATAATTTCTGAGAATTGATTGAGACACGAGAGACAAAACAAAGCTACAGAAACGAGGGTGAAGGGAATCATAAGACACAAAATGAGAAATAAAATGAGCTGTGTAAATACGAGTACCTTTCCGAAGGGCAATGGGTAGATCTGAAAAGTTGTTGGATGGATTTGCATTTGCAAAAGAGGATGACTCATTAGTGTGAGGCACAGGAGCATGCTGGCGACGCTGATAAACCTACAAGGGACGTATAACATCGGATGGTCTGGTGGAATTGTCTTGAGCACTGTTATCCTGCAACTGCACCACAGAAGGAAGAGGGACAGACACACTGGACGGCGAGGACACTGTAAAGTATGGAACAGACTTAAAGAAAGTAACATCGACAGACACGAAGTAATGCCTAGTAGGAGGATGGAAACACCAACATCCCTTCTGAGTCCGGGAATACCCAACAAAGACACACTTTATAGATCGAGGGGGCAATTTGTCCAAACCAGGTGATAGGTCTTGGACAAATGCCACACACCGAAACACTCTAGGTGTCAAACTGAACAGACTGGACCCCGATATAAGACGACGGATTGGGACCTCCCCACCAAGAGGTGTAGAAGGCATCCTATTAATCAGATAGGTTGCTGTAAGCACAGCATCAGACCACAATTGCTTAGGGATATGCATGTGAACCATAAAAGTACAAGTGACATCAAGAACGTGCCTATGTTTGCTTTCTGTAATGCCATTTTGCTGTGAAGTGTAGGGACAAGATGTCTGATGAAGAATACCCGATGAAGCACAATAAGAAGTAATTTTATGCTGAATAAACTCAAGTGCATTGTCAGTGCGCAAGACCTTAGGAGCAACATTAAATTGATTTTTTTATTTCTGCGACAAATTGTTTGAGTACATTATAGACTTGACTACGATCCTTGAGTAAGTATACTCAGGAAACTATTGAGAAATCATCAATAAAAACAATATAATATCTATGCCCTGAAACATACTGGACTTGAGACGGACCCCACACATCACAATGGACCAACTCACAAATAGACTGATTGGACACAAGACGCACCTTCTTGAAGGTAGCACAATGGTGCTTACCCAACTCACAAGACTCGTACTGAAACTGCGACACATAACACCACGGTAAGGCCTGCTGAAGTTTGTGATGCGACGGGTGACCCAACTGGTAATGCCATAAGAAAGAAGACTCGGAAGCAGACGCCACAGAGGCCAATCATTGAGGGATATCATCACGAACCAACTGATACACTCCATTTCCTCGCTCACGGCCCAAACTAATCCTCCTCCCCTTCTGTAAATCCTGAAAGGTACAATGAAAAGGGAAGAATGTGACACAACAATTTAACTGTTTAGTAATGACACTAATGGATAGTAAATTCACAGGAAAATCAGGAACAAACAAGACTTTATCAAGAGATAACTATGAAGTGGCTTGAACCGTCCCTTCATATGAAACAGAACACGTTCGACCATCAGCAATTGCCACATATCGAACATCTGACAACTGAGATAGCTAGGTAAATAGACTACGGGTACCTGACATGTGTGAAGAAGCATCAGAATCAATGATCTAGGAAAAGTCCTTGAACGCAAGGAAGGCTCGAGTACCTGAGGAAGTAACCTGAGTAGCTGTGGCCACAGTGTCTGTGACTTTTAACTACTGAAGCCTCTCGTAGTCTGCCTGAAACACTGTAAAAGTCTGCTCCTCAAGGACAACTACTGCAGTAGGTGGCTCGATGGTGACATGTGTCATCTGTAGGCAGTCAATAATGTCCCAACATTTTTCAATCTTGTGCCCCAATCGTCCACAATGTGTACATCGAGGACGTCCACCTGTCTCCCCCAACCACGACCTCCACCTCAAGAATCACCTCGTCCTTGTCCTCGAGTAGCCGCCATAGCTGAAGACTCTCACACAGTGGGAGTGGCGTCTGTAGAAACTCGAAGAGCCTTGATGAATGTGGTCTGAAGATCTGGAATACTGTCAGCTTCTAAAACCTGACCCCTAATATAGGAACTAATGTCTGGTTCAGGTTAGAGAGGTACACTGCAACTGCTAACTCCACACGATACTGACGCAGGCGTGTGATGTCAATTGTCAAGGGCTGATAGATATCTAACTCATCCAGCAGGACACGAAGAGTGACAAAGTGGTCCTGAACTGATCTGTCTCCCTAGCGTAAAGCAAACAACTACTCATATATCTCGCAGACTCAAGATATGTTCTTCTCGTGGCCATATGTCAGACGGAAGGTATCCTATATCTTCTTGGCTGGCCGTAGTAACATAACCCCTCAGGCAACTGAGGACTCCATACTGTTCCCCATCCATACAATTATAGCTGCATCATCAACTAACTAGTTCTTATATGTGTCAGATTTTGTATCAGGGAGTGGATGGGTGAGATGTTTCAATTTTCTATGTCCCAAAACAAACGTCTCTAAGCTTTGTGACCAAAGGAGAAAGTTTCTCTGACATAGCTTTACAAAGGAGTCATGAGAAGTCATGTTGAGCTAAAAATGATAAATACTACGACTGTATGATCTGAAAACAACTAAAGTGTGTGAACTGGACTGCTCACCACGTGTAGATAGGACATATCTACACACACCGGAAGTTGAGGACACTTGGGGGGCCTAACACATGGCCAGAATCACCAAACGACAACGTAGAAAGGGCCAGACTACCCCTGTGGATTGACTGGAACAGCCAGGAGCCCTCACCGGCAGCCAGACATGCGCTGATGAGGCTATCCCTGGCTGACAACTCGTTGGAGATGGATTGGAGTGGCTGTCGGCGAGTCTGTAAGGGGCAGAAGGCGTCGACGGCCCTGGATCCTAAGGCAGGAGGTAGCGGTGACACATGACGGAGGTACTGGAAGAGCCGACGGTCGTGGACGGCACTGCTGAAGCCGTCGGAGACGTCAGGACTGATCGAAACTCAGGTCAGAATGGCCTGTCGACGCCGAAACCACCTGAAAGAGGCCAGGCGAGCACAGGGAGAAGCCCTGGTGGTAGGACGCGGGCTAGGGAGGGAAGTTCGACAGTCGACGACGGCGGAAGTCTGGTAGGAAAAGTTGTCGCCAATGGTGGAGAGAGAAGGGGGAAGAAAACCCTAAGTTTTGTGCCTAAGCTCT
Source organism: Posidonia australis (assembly GCA_024699735.1). Taxonomy (NCBI): domain Eukaryota; kingdom Viridiplantae; phylum Streptophyta; class Magnoliopsida; order Alismatales; family Posidoniaceae; genus Posidonia; species Posidonia australis. The sequence goes on along the minus strand of JAMKQA010007577.1, from coordinate 9,019 downwards.
GGTACCATCTTAGATTTGGATCATAAAAGTGTGATTAATTATTCCATAGAGAAAGATTACACATATATATAGGTATATGAAGAAATGGATATCCAATAACCCATCTAACACACACAACCCATATAACATACTCTAACAATAACAATGTAGTTCAATTTACTTTCCAATTAGACCCAGCAATGGGTCAAGTCTGGACCTATGAAGTTAAGATCTAGATATAGATAATAAAACCCATGGACCCATAAACTAATACTTGATAGACCCATTTGTTTAGTAGATAAGGTCTTGGTTCAAAAATACCTAGACCTATGAACCTAGAATATATTACAATAATCATATTTAACTATATAATAATAAGTGTGTCTATAGTAACTACATGAGTACTATAGAATTTGATAGGTACCAAAACTTTTAATCTTGACCATTCATTCAAATATATGGACAATCAGTTTTGTAACTATAACTAAGTAATTGTAACTGATAGAATAAAAGAAGAAAAGAATATTATTACTAATAACAAAAGGATTATTATAATCATAACAAAAGATTACAATCTTTAATATATAAAATACATACTTAACCTACAAGTAACCTATCAAATGGATAACACAAAGACCCATTTACTCTAACACTTTCCCTCAAATATCTAACATGTATAGCTTGTTACATAATGATTCTCTGTGTTATTGACAAAAAACTACAAAACTTAAAAGAAATGAAAGTAATAGTAGCAGTAACAAACAAGTAAGCATGCAACCACAACAATGAGATTGATTCTTACTAGATCAGGTACGTACAATATCGATTTTCATGATATCAGAGGACAACACATGTCCAAGGCACAACTGCGAAGAAACGGACACACCAAAGGCACTCTCCTTCTTCCTCCTTCCCTTTTCTTTTCCTTTTATTTTTTGGTTGGATGGCTAACAGCTAAAAAGGAGCATGACCAAACAAGATCGGAGGGTCGTATGCGATCAAGGCAAATGAGGTAGGCACAGAACAATTCGTGACAGGAGGAGGCGAGGAAAGACCAGATTTTGGAGAGATCCAGAGACATGCAGGTAAGTGGAGAAGATGAAGTTCTTGAGGGACTCCACCTGCGATTCCACTTCCTCCTCATCGTTGCTGCTCGTGTTGGAGTCAAAGAGGACGATAACAACACGATGTACACGACTGAGAGTGAGGAGGTAGCAATTGTGGTGACCATGGGAAGGGACTGCAAATGCAACAACAATGGATACAACGACAACCTAAACAGGGCTTGTCAACAACGAAATGGAAAGGTTCGTCGACAATGTTGGTGCCTTACTTCAGGCTTGGTGCTGGTAGGACAACCCAGATCTAGGGCTATTAACAATAAGAAAGTTTTTGATCAACGATCGCGATAGGTGACGTGAGAGATGGTTTTCTGTGTATCTATTTTGGAAACATAGATTGACGAGGGAGATGGATATGAAGAGGGTAAGGAGGAGGAAGTTTTTCCTATGGGATTGTCGCCGTCAATGGTGGTGCGACAACGACAGTTCAACTGTAATGGTAGCTGCTACTGTTGTTCTCTCTTGTTAAACCTTAAGCTCTGATACCATGTTAAGAAAGAAGAGAATCATATATTACATAAACATACTAAAAGATTACAATCCCCTACATATAAGAGAACTCATACTTATAAAGATTACAAGTAACCTAATAAATTGATAACACAAAGATTCATATAAAGATCCATTTATTCTAACAAAGTACAATCTCCTATGTATAAAAAAACTAGAAAATATAGAAAGCAAAAACAGAATGTCAATAACAGATGTCCACCCCTGACGCTAAACATGTCAAGGAATTAGCAGCTCATACATCCACCCCAGATCCCTGTGTCAACATGGAATTAGCAAACGCTTGGCTCAGACATCTACCAATGCACAATCTTAACACTTCCTCTCAAGCTAAAGTGACATCCACCAAGGCACAATCATGACACTCCCTCTCAAGCTAGAGTATAGATATTCTTCATGCACAACTTGCTTATTAAAAAGTGAAAGACATCATTCTTGAGTGCTTTTGTGAAACAGTTTACTCCTTCGAATTGAGGTATGAAGTACAAATAATTTGGTTAAGCACAACATTCCTTACAAAGTGACAATTAATCTCAATATGCTCGGTGCATTTATAAAAAACTGGATTGCTAGCAATATGGATGACCATTGGATTATTATAAAATGTAGGAATAAGATTATTGTAGCTCACTTCAAAGTCTCTCATGAGTAACTTTATCCAAATAATTTTGCAAGTTGCAAAAATCATAATTGGGTATTCTGTTTCAGCACTAAATCTTGAAATAACAATCTATTTTTTACTCGTCTATGGGATAAGGTTGCCTTCAACTAAAGTACAATTTCTCGACAATGATTCTTGTTATTCTTGTCACTTGCATAGCTAACATCAGAAAAATAAGTGATGACATCCAGATGTTCATTCTTGTTAAACCATAGTCTAAGATATAACACACAGCATCCCAGTAACACTGCTTGGGTTTCTTCATACTTGACTAACCAAGTTCACTACAAATGTGATATCAAGTCCAGTAACAGTGAAATAAATTAACTTGCCAACCATCTATATCGAGTTTTATCTTCCAAATCCACATCCTTTCACCACAAGTCTATATTTACTTCCATCAATGAGTCCGACTTCCAAAAGACTTATTTTTTCCGAAAGATCTACAACATATTTTCATTGAGATAGTACAATTTCTTATTTGCTACAAGCAATTTCAATGTCAAGGAAGTACCTTAATGAACTCAAGTCCTTAATGACAAATTTGTCACTCAAGATATCATTCACATATATAACAACAATAATAATGCTACTAGATCCTTTTTTAACAAATACCGAGTAATCTGCATTACTACAAGTAAAACCAACTATAGTGATGATATGATTAAATTTGTCAAACTAGACACAAGGACTTCACTTTAAGTCATAAATCAATTTTCTTAATCAACATACCATCTTCTCCACCTAAGCAACAAAATCAGGTTGTTACTCGATATACACCTCCTTAAACAAATCATTGTATAAAAAGGCATTTTAGACATCTATAGCATTTTTGACATCTACATCGAGACCTCTCCTCAAAACAGCTCACTATATAGATCGACTAATCCTTGTTCACAACAACAAAGACAAGGATCCTTATAGAGCTCATTTGCATAACAAAAGAGGCCTTGAAGTAATCAACCTCACATGTTTGTGTGAAGCCTTTGATAACCAAACGTGCCTTATACCTGTTGATTTATCCATCGACTAAAAATTTTATTACAAATATCCACTACACCCAACAAGTGAGATCCCACATTTTCTTCTCAAGTAAGGTTTCCATCTCAACCTCCATTACCCTTTTCTATTTGGGATAAAGAAAAGCTTCCTGGCAATTCTTAGGCATAGAAATAGGTGTAATGGACATAGCAAAGGTACGAAAAGGACTAAGATGATCAAAGGATAGGATACATGATTGACAATTGGATGTTAAGTACATAAATATATACCTTTGCAAAAAACAATAAGAGAGTCCAAACCAGATGGAAGCAAGGGTGGTGAGCCTCCATTCGAGTGTAGTCCATTAGTAGTTGGTTGAGTTTTAGGAATAGGTGGAATAGGAACACCTAATGTAGAAGGCTTAACTAGGCTCAAACCATATGACCGAGTTAGGCAATACAGAAACAAGAGCACTTGATGATGGGTTACACTTAAGAAAAATATTTTGTTGCTTAAAAAATATTCTTGGAAATGAGATCTAAGCAACAATATACCTTTTAAGTCTGAGAAAACACCAAAAAGACACATTTTATTGTCTAAGGAGATAACTTGTCAAGTCACAGTTAATTAATATATACATAACAAGTACACCCAAAAATATAAGGGACAAGAAACAAAGATTTATTTAGAAATACCACTTGAAAAAGGAATAACTCCCTTAAGAACAAAGGATGGCATCCTATTGATAAGAAAATAAGTAGTTAAAACAACACCACCCTAAAATGCTTTAGGAACATCCATTTGGAACATCAAGGATCGAACAACATCTAATAGATGTCTATTTTTCCTCTCAATCGTGTCATTTGTTGCAAAGTGTAAACACAAAAACTTTGATGAATAATGCTATGAGTAGAACCATAAGTATAAAAAAAGTTGTTCATGTATTCTACAACACTGTCAAAAGAGAGTAGAAATTTGTGTATTCATTTCATGATTTGAATACATCAAAAACAGATGATCTATCTTTAAGAAGGTAAAGCCATGCCATTCTACAGTAATCATCCACAAAGGTGATAAAATATTTAAAACCACCATCAGTAGCAACATGACATAGTCCCTAATCATCGCTATGAATTGACTAAAAACAAACTAACACTTTTATTCTCAAAACGCAAAGGAAAAGAGACTTAATGATGTTTGTCTAATTGGCACGCATGACAAGACAAGTCAAATACCAACTCACTAAAAGACACAATTTTCTTAAATTTAGTAAGGAAAGGATAATCAAGACGGTAATGCCATTGAAATGGAGAAACAACAGTAGACGTAGTAGCAACAAAAGCAGGACAAAGATGGTAGACTCCATCGGACTTAGCAACCCCCACCAATCGTCACCCTCGTCTCAATTCAATGAGAGGGAAAATAGGTTACTAAACAATTCAAGGATTTTGTAATTTGACACATAGAATAAGTTGGGAACATATAAAACACGATCTAACATAACATATGAGATTTTAGTAGTGCCCACACCATTGACTAGAGACACTGAACCATCCACAAAAGTAATAAAAGATCATCGAAAGGCAATACAAAGGCTAGAAAATAGAGTACAAGTACCAATCATATGGCTTAAGACACTGAAATCAATTGACCAACCTTTATCATGAGAGATGACAAAAGCCAATGTACCAGACTTTAGAGTATGTGTAGCAACAGAGGTAGAATATTAAAATGCACGAAGACAATCATACTTCTCATAAGAAAGATGAATTATTTCACCAGACGTTGAAGAAGTGTCCACATTAGCCATAGCCATTCTAGAAAACTTTGACCCCTTAATTCAATCTGGTTTCCCATGGTTTCCCATGATTTTTCCAACAAGTATCCTCTATATGTTTCCACTTGTCACAAAACATGCACTTCCAATTATCACGTAGTTGACATCAAACGTGCACTTCCATCTGAAGGACTGTTGGCAGTAACCATTAGGCGTTTTGTTATCATCAAAGTCATCACATGCATCCATAAAAGAATGATCCATCAGTGACATAATTGATGAGGACATAGTCAAAGATGCAATAGACAAACAAGAAAATACATATGTTAAGTAAGGAATTGTCTTTTCATTCAATAACTAATCCTTTAACACCTTATAGTTCGTATTTAAGTTCATTAGAAAGCCACAAATAAACAAATCCTCCCATTGTTTTCTTTACTTGTCAAGGTCTATTGTAAGAAATAGTAACTTACGAAATTCATTGATAGCCCCTTTGTAGATTGATTAGAAGTCACTGAGGGACCAATCAACTTGTTTGTTGTCCATAAGGTTCTTGAACAACTCATAGGTACATGATCCATTAGCTTCATTAAACTACAACTCCTTGATAGATATCCACATCTCCTTTGCCGTAGACATACAACCAATCTTAGCAACAATATCCAGTCCTACAACATTTATCATCCATCTTTGCATGTCAGAAACTTAAAGGCTTTTCTATCCAATGGATCATCATCAAGATAATGTCCATGACCTTGGAAACCAAGAAATAGACTGAAACTTTAGTCCATAGAAGGAAACTTGGAGTCTTTTCTATCCAAAGGATCACCATTAAGATGATATTCACAACCTTGGAAACCAAGAAATCGACATCGTAGAAGGCAGTTACGGCCATTAAACTTCACAATAGTAACCACAACTGCCTTAAACTCAGAGGTAGAGGTAGAGGCATACATTAGGGTAGAGGACTTGACTATAGTTAATGCGTATCACACAGAAAAGATAACAATTCGCAATTAATCATGTAAAATGACAATAACCAATCTAATAAGAGGGATTGACAAAAACAAACCCTACAAAGATGATCAAAGACCAGATCACCAAGAGAAACAGAGAGAATGGTGATATAAGGGGTGAAGGAAGGAAAGAGGAAGTCAACGGTGAAGGAAGATGAGACAGTAGAGGGAGGAAAACAACAGTTAGATTAGGATTTGGCTTTGTACTATGATTAAAAAAAAAAAAAGAATCTTATTACTTCATAACAAAAGGAGCACAATCATATAAGAGAGCTAGAAAATAAAGAAAGAAAAAATAAATTGTCCATAGCGAGCACCCATGCAAAAGTCCACCCTTAACGTCAATACATCAGGGAATTAATGGACATTTGACTTAGTGATCCACCCCAGACCCGTATGTCAATAGGGAATTAATGGACAACCAACTTAAATCCCAACGTTATTAGGGAATTAGTGAACGTTTGGCTTAGATTCCTGTGTCATTAGGGAATTAGCAAACGTCCATGCGGACATCCACCAAGTCACAATCTTAATAGTATTTATCAATAAATAGTTACAACTTTATGAGACAACATTATAAGTACCATAGAAATTTCCTATAATAATACTTATTTATTTTTTAACAAAACCTCCATTTTCCTTTACCAACTATATAATAATTACATTTAACTATATAATAATACTTATTTATTAGATTATGATTGTTATTTAGTTTTTCTCTAACAAAGTACTTGTTATTAATTATTACAATAATTTGATTAGTATTTTATTATGTCTAATATTCATAGGTAATTTTATAAATTGTAGTAAGCATTGTAATCAATAGATATTTTTCATTAAATTTTTAAACGAATATCATAAATGTTTAGATCTTTATGGATCTAGTTAGATTACAGGTCTAGACTTGGACTTAAACGCATGAAAAAAGATGGATTGGGTCTAAATATAGGTTGAACCGACTCATCCATTGCCTATTTCTAATGAAACATGAGTACAAACACCTTTTGGGATAACTATTTGGTTAAAGGAAAGTATTTCCTTTTTGTTTCCTTTCTAAATGCATTACCCCCCTCATTTCTTAGTCAACGTAAACCATGATTTAGAATTGTATCCTGGATTCCAAGTTTATGTTAACCAAGGTTCTAAATGTTGACATGAAACATCAATGAAAACATGGTTAAATAAAAAAATCCACTAAAAACCTAGAATTCCTATTTGGAACTTTAGGACAACCTAAAATGAGCAATAATACACATCTATGGTACCTAGGTTCACTTTCTAAACATATTTCCTATAATAAACAAATTACTCCACATGAGTCTTGTTGAGCCATAACACATAGACCTATTATTATTTGTCATAAAATATAAATTCCTTAATACTACGCTCAACTATTTCTATTTTTCGTTAGTATTCTCAACTGCAAAATCAATCACTTTGGCACTCTAAATTTATATTATGTTTCAATTTACAATAGGTTTAGTAACTCTGTTAAATTTTCACATGAAAGGTCAATTATGCCCTTTTATTTTATTTCCTCTTAGTGAATCCCTTTCTTCTTCATTCTTCCTTTTCTTACTCATTTTTCTCTACGACGGCAGGCGACGATGGCTTGTGTCGACGACATGGAGGACTGATCAATGACCTTAGAGGACTGAGCAGGGACGATGTCTTGGATTGAGATCCAATAGTGTGGCGACGATTGTTTGTTATGTAGAATCCACTCTTGTTAAAGGAGCTCCCCTGGTTTATCGTCACAACTCCCTCTGTTCCACTCCAATTCCTTAGCACTTCTAATCCCCTCCACTCCACAACTCCCGCAATGGGGTTTTACCTTAAACCTTAGTTCTCCTTCCTTCCTCCGCCATGGCCTCTACCGCTTATGTCCACACCCTCGACTCCTCCCCTAAAGCTGCCACTGCTTCCTTCCCCTCGTGCAAGAAAGTCTTTTCCTCTAATTCCCTCTTCTTCAACTTAACTAAGAGACTTCACACCACCATCAATGGTGCAATGTTGAGGGCAAGTAGGAGAGGGCACCACCACCGGCCGATGCAGGTGGTGGCAGAAAAGGTGATGGGGATCGACTTGAGAACGACAAATTTAACCGTCATGGCAATGGTGGAAAGCCAACTATCGTCGCCAACATGGTGGGGACACGAATGATGTTGTCGATGGCGGTGTACACGATGAAAAGGGATAGGTTGGTGGGGCAAATTGCCAAGAGGTAGGTGGTTGTGAACCTTGAGAACACATTTTCCCCGTGAAGAGGTTTATTGGGAGGAGATGTCTAGGATGACGACAATTCGAAGCAGGTGTCGTATCGGGTTGTGAGAGATGACAATAGGAATGTCAAACTTGATTACCCTGCCATTGGCAAGCAATTCGCTACGATGGAGATCTTAGCGACTAAAGCAATTGTTACAGTTCCTATGTATTTTAGCCATTATACGTTAAGGGCATTTTTATTCTTTTATTTTTTCCACCAAATGTTTCCTGTGGAATGAGACAAGAAACCACTGTATTATTTCATAACAAAGGATTACAATCTCCTATATATAGGAGAAGATATACTTAACCCACAAGCAACCTCTTAACTGGATAACATAAATATCCATATAATGATCCATTTATTCTAACACTCCCCCTCAAGCTGGAGCATCTAACATGCACAGCTTATTACATAAATTGATACGAAGAAGAAGACTTGATTTAAAAAAACATACTAACAGAACAATCGGACTACTGCATCAACACGTGGACTTAACAGGTCCACACAACGGAGACGATGCAAGATCAAAAACATCAATAAGTAGCTGGACTGCTACACCAACACGTGTGGACGTGACATGTCCACACAACGAACATGATGTTAGATCTGACCGTCTAAGACATGAATTTGAACAAAAAGTTTTTCCTCTCTCTCATTCTTTTCTCCTCCTTTTTTCCTTTTTTTTCACGTTCTCTCTCCTCCTTC
>JAMKQA010007576.1:0-45007 GCA_024699735.1 Posidonia australis | reverse complement strand
ACAAGTTAGAAAAGTCAGAATGAAAATTCTTGTGATTTTTTTTTACAAACCCTTTTTTCATATTAAATAGTAAAAAAAGCCCAAACATAGTATTTTTTAAAAAGTTACAATCAAACCACTTATTCTCCCAAAATAATGTGTTTTCTTCATTATGTACTAATAATTTTACAAAAGTATTCAAAATGAGAAAGCATTTTGTAAGTGTCTACCACAATAGAGAACCATTCTCAAAACCAACATTCAAAAAGGTTCTTACCTGATTACGACAAAAATAGTTTGGAGCGACCAATTGCTTCCAAGAACGCACTTTGCCTAAAGGTGTTTTTGTGCCTATTTGTTCTCTAGCCGGTTGAAAGTGGTGGGAGTAGACCCCAAACAAATGCAACCTTGGTTTTGATACTTCGTAGAGGTGTGGGTGTATAATGGTCAGGTATGGTTGGATTAAAGATAAACCTATGACTCACCTTAAATTGTTCGGATTGGAGTATTTTAGGGTTATATCCAACTCAATCTTAGTCTAGACCTAATCCAACCCAACATGACTCATAAACTTCAGATTGGATACGTTGGATTGACTCTTAGGTTTTATTACTTATTAAGAACTAAAGATTACATTTATAGAATATTGTATCAACACAAACAACGCTAATAACAAATACAAACTGATAAACAATCTAGTTATGTCGTAGAAAAAGACATGATTTATTGATATTCTTTAAAAAATATAAATTATTACTTTGAAGTTTATAAATAATCCATGACAATATGGTAAATAATCTAGTTTTTTGTTTTTGCTTGATGAACCACAAGGAGAAAAGATATCAAGATGTAGATGTCAAGATGTAACGAGAAGAGAAAGAGGAAACAAGATCAGAAGATGGAAGGAAGAGAAGTGGATGAGTAGGAGAAGATTGTAAGAAGAGAGTAAGAGTTGAAGTTATGGAGAAAAATGATTAGGATTTTATAAATAAAAAAATATTTATAATATATATTTATAAATATAAATAATTAATTATATATATATACTTTCGTATTCCAGATTTCGTTGGATAGTCCGTCTTTATAACCTATATCCAACCAAAAGATTGAGTTTGAGATTTTTTTTATTTATAAACGCAACTACCCAACCCACACGAATCGGATTTATTCAATATTTAGGTCAATTCAAACTCGATTTTAGGATCAATCGATACCCATGGATCGGACGAGACCACAAGGTCACCTCGGATTCTTTTGATAACGAACGTGAGAAGAGAAAAGCGTGGGAGAAATCCCACCAACCGTTGCTGATCGACAGAGAGGGAGAGTGAAAAAAAGGGAGAAGCTCCATTTTCTCTACAATCCACTCTCAAAAAAAAGATCTCTACATTCCACTGGTTGTTGTCAAATCCTTGCTCAGTGCCAGGGCTTAGGAGGAAGAAACAACTGCGAGTGGCGGAGATGGGAGTTAAGGTGCTGGCGTTCTCCCTCCATTCCCCCACCTCCCAGTGTAAGCACAGCGCTCTCTCTCTCCTCCATCGTCCATTTTGGTCACCTTTCCTTTCGTGTGTGTGTGTGTGTGTGTGTGTCTACTGAATTATATGTGTTTTCAGTGGGTGGGATTCGTAAAGTTTGCTTCTTGGGTTATGTGGTGGTTAGATGAAGTAGGCTGGTTTCAGCTGTTCTTTTTTTTAGTGGAAGTTGAGGATAAAGTTCCCGTCTTTGTGGAAGTCATTTGGTGTTCTTGTTTAAAGATGGGTTTGATCGATGTTTTGAAGACTTTGGCATTGCCTGATGAGCTTACTCGAGCCGTCGTGTGACGTAGACAGTGTGTATCTTCACCTTAGGCGCTCTGTCATTACGAAAGATTGTCACTTTTATGATTCTGAGGATTATATATGTTGGTATTGGGGACATCATTGTGCTGTTGATTTTTTGCATCCGGATGGGACACTTAACTTTCACGGCACTTCGTATAATGACACTCTTCTTTTGCTTTTGTAGGGGAGAGGTTATCCTCATCTCATCAGGCAAGCACTCGGGGCTTGTTTGAGATGGGCAGCCCAGCAATCAATTCTTTAACCTTGTCCCCAAAATCATTTTTGCAAGCCCGGTAAGTATTTGCTTGTTGTTCATGAATCTCATGATAAAAAGAATGCTTCTGTCCATGCTTTTAGCACATTCTGTTAGCATCCTTGCCATCGATCAACTTGTGTGTCTTAAAAATGCTTTTAGGAGTATAATTTGAATGCACAGTTCTAACCAATTGTGGATCTGATATCAATTTTCTAAGAATCAATGTCAATATCACCCATCATAAGTTACAATGGGCCAGTTTGAGTCAGCAGGCAGGATAATTTATTGCAGAGTCATGCTGAAAAATTTCTCTAGACTGTTAATTTATTGCAGAGTCATGCTGAAAAATTTCCCTAGATTGTATAGTTGAAAGGAAAGAGAACAACCTTTTTTTATCATAGGAAGTAGTTGTAATATAGCACTCGAGCTGTTAGTTATTTTCTTGCTTATGATCTACAACTGAGCCATACCTACAGGTTATTTCATCACAGTGCATGTACAAGTCAAGGATTTCACCATTTTCATGATGCTCATTTGGAAACTTCTGTTAGGTTGCATCCTCTGAAAAGCTACGTTGTTGCCAAAAATTCAATGGGATGGTTTGATCGATCTCCACTCATTCATAATCCTACATTAGAAAGGTATTCATCATCTTTTAAGGCAGTGATGACCTCTGGAACCCAGGAAACATCCAGCAACTTTCTTGTTGGCAAAGAAAACGTTGGGGTGCTATTGCTTAATCTTGGAGGTCCAGAAACTCTTGAAGATGTGCAGCCCTTTTTATTTAATCTTTTTGCGGACCCGGTAAATTTTCCAGCTTTCCATACTTTTTGTTGATTTTTTAGTAAAAAGAATCTGAGCCCTATGCTAGAATCTAAAGAACTCATGTAGACATGCCATATATAAAATAAATGTTGTTGCACAATCAGTTTTGATGTTTTGCCTTTTACAATGGAATCTATCTAATATTTTGTGGGTTTTTTGTTTTGTTTGATCTTAATAAGAATGTGAGCCTGGAATTTGAAAAGAAAAGGAAATTGTGTTTAGTCAGTTTTGGGCAGTGTTCACAGTGGAATTAGTATGATCAGGATCCAAGGAGCTGCCAAAAAAAACCCAGGAATATTGGCATATGGTTTTTTTTAATTCTTTACTTACCCTTAGAATATGATAGTTCTTCTAGTCCAACAATGAAGCCTCCTGTCCGGACCATTATCATGTACTTTAGCAGAAGTATTAACAAACCTGTCTATTCTATAATAGTGGGGTGGGGTTTGGAAATGTGGTCCACCCGCATTTGATTTTTTTCGCTATTCTATATTGTTTTTCATTAGTGGATTACATAGGGTTGGACAAAAAGGTTATTTAAGTTTTTCATTTCTATGCATTTGTAGTAAATTAAGTTAAAAAGTCATGGTGTGGATGAGGGCATATCGGGCCTTGGTTATTTTGCTTCTAACTAGTGTTTTATACACCTGAGGAATTTTGTTTGAACAGTCAATGCCTAACAGAATGTTGAGAAAGGCATGATATAGATGTTGAAAAAAAAACATGTGTTCTACAAGAGCTTTGTGCAATTTTGCTATATTATTCTTATCCTGGTAATCAAATGAAGTGTTATTATTTGGAATAATATATATTGCTTTTTATTTATATATATTATTATGTTCAATGTTATTATACTTTTCAGATTAGTATGTATTCAACTTTGCCACCCTGTGTTCAATTTTCATCGATATACGGTACTGCCATATCTGATACTTCTTCATATGCTGTAGCAATGTAAACTAAATATTTTAACTAACATCATTTTTGTAGGCATAGAGGGAATGTTTAATTTTATGCAAAAGGCCATATGGCCCATATACGTACACTGTGTTATCGTTAAAACTTTTTATGATTAATAGAATATTTTTAGTATCATAATGACTGTCTCAATTTTGTTGTGCCTATCTGATAGGACATCATTCGGCTACCACTATTATTTCGCTTTCTTCAAAAGCCCTTGGCACAATTTATATCTGTTGCCCGAGCTCCAAAGAGTAAAGAAGGTTATGCTTCTATTGGTGGTGGATCTCCTCTTAGGCAGATAACTAATGCACAGGCAAGAGCATTTTGTAAATAGATTGTGATTATTTTACTTTCATGGCTTGTGGTGTCTGTACTTTAGCTGATCAGATCCCTTGTTCATTTCTTTATCATTGTCTTATTTAATAAAACTAGTTTGGTTATTGACTACCATTTTTAGGTTCTAGACCATAACTATAATTATTCTTGTAACAACTTATGTTACCCGTTAGCCACAGCTTGTTCAAATTCCATTGGCACCATTGTAATCAAAATAGACAATCTCAAGGGGAAGATTTAGGATTGAACATAATTGGTTTGTTCTGTTGGTTGTTAGTAATTACTTGCGCTGCACTGTATCTAATAGAGAAACTACACAAGGAGTAGTGCACGTTATCATTGTTTTGGTTGGATGACAAATGGATGGCGTTGATCATTGCAAGATGTGCATATGGAGTTTTTCTGAACAATATCATCAAATAATTCACAAGAAAACAATCTAAAAAACTACCTGTTATGTGTAATACAAATGATGGATGTTAAAAATGTTGTGAATGTCAACATGAGAACAAAACTTGACACTAATGTAGTAATGTTGGTATTATCAATGTGGATTAAAGTAGCGTTTAAAAACGCTTTTTTACACTAACTTATTGCGTTAAGTGTTTATTGCCTAATAAGCGTTTTCAAACGAGCCAACTTATCGAACTTTCCCAAAAAAATTGTCTGTAGCTTTTTAATTCATTTTAAGTTATTGAGGTAGCTTTTAGAAAAGCTAATGGGTGTTAACTTTTTGAAAAGATATGAATATTAGTCATAGTTTTTTCAATGATATTCTTAGAAGTTGATTTTAATTATAACATGAACTAAGGTAATGACGACGACGGCAGTAGTAGTAGTTGATGATGGGAGTGGTGGTGGTGGTCGATGATGACGGTAATGGTGGTTGACAACGGCGGTGGTGGTGGTGGCTGACAACAGCAACGGTGGTGGTAGCTGGTGATGGTGACAGTGGCGGTGGTGGTGGTCGACGACAACGGTGGTGAAGACTGATGATGACGGTGGCAATGGTGGTTGATGACGATGGTGGCGGCAAATGCGGCTGGCAATGGAGGCTACGGCGGTGGTGGTGGCCGATGGTAATGGTGGTGGTCGATGACAGCGACAGTGGTGGTTGACGGTAGTAGCCGAAGGCGACGCAACAGCGAGTGGGTGGTGACAGTGGTGGTGGCTGGAGGCGGCAACGACAATGGTTGGCAGCGGTGGTGGTGGTTGATGGCGTCTACGATGGTGGTTGATGGCGTCTACGATGGTGGTTGGTGGTGGCGAGTGGGTGGCGACAGTGGTGGTGGCCAATGATGGCGAAAGCTGATGACGATGGACGATGGCGATGCAGCGACGAGTGAGTAGTAGTTGGTGGTAATGGCGAAGATAATATAGTCGTTTGATTAACTCATAAGTGTTTGTTAGACATATAAACCAAACCAGTTTTTCTTTATTGTTATAAAAGCTATAAAAAGTATAGTTTAACAAAAAACTGGCTTTTCTCAATAAGTTGTGTAAAAAAAGCGTTTCCAAATGCAACATAAGAAATGAACAGCAAGACATTATTAAATCACTTATGTGCTATGTTAATATGTAGTAATTATTGTTAAGGAGAAAGAGAATCATATATTGCATCACAACAAATAAAGTATAATCTCCTATATATGGGAGAACGCATACTTGACCCACAAGAAGCCTCATGAATAGATAACATAAAGATCCATATATGGATCTATTTATTTTAACACTCTCCTTTAAGCTAGAGCTTCTAATATGCACAACTTGCTATTGACTCTTACGCAATTACGATAAAGAAATACATAATTTAGAAGAAATAAAATAACAGTAGCAATAATGGTACTGTAACAATAACAACTGTAGGTAGGCAAGTAACAGTAGTAAGTAGGCAAGCAACAACAGTAGGTAAGAGTCATGGTAGAGGATTCAACCATAAGGTAATGCATATCATGTACAAGAATAGCAATTACTAGGTAATCATCTAAAAGATGACATTAACCAATTTAATAGGAGATGATTGGTAGCTCTCAAGTAACAGTAGTAAAGTTTGCAATTTTAGAAAAATTTTTGGACATACGCATGAAACCCTAATTCTATCTTCTTCCTTCTGTTGTGTGAAGTCCAAAGGAGGTGGTAGTAGATAAACAAATAGACAGAGAGAAATAATAGTACTAAATAATTAAGTTGACAGTAGTTGACCTCTCATGACGTTAAGTGCTTATGTCATGGGGAAGGAGGAGAAGGGACCTTAGTGGTATTTGGGTCCCTCAGAAGCAACAATTGCGGACCTTCGGTGACTGCAATAGTATTTCAGTGACTTTTAGCAACCGTTATAGTGTTTTCAACAACGTGTGACAACTACTACAGTGTTTTCAACAACTTTCAACGATTGCTACAGTTTTTCTGATGACTTTCGACAGTAGTGGGGTTGGGGTGGCAAGCGGCTAGGGTTAAAGCTTCTAACCTATGCAATGATACCATGTTAGGGAGAAAGAGAATCATATATTGCATCATAACAAAGAGCGTAGAATCTCTTGGTGAGTTACCCTAAGTTAGAAATCATATAAGGATAACACAAAAATCCATATAAAGATCCATCTACTCTAATAGTTACCTATATTTATATTTTATAAAAGGAATGGAGATCAAGTCATATATAAGCTTGATGCCTTGGTGAGTTGGTGGTATACATTTTAGTCCATAAAGAGGTCTGGCCATGTGGGACCACTGATGTCATGTGCTTCTTTGAAAAGATTCAAGATTTCTTCTTTGTGTGTTGATAAGTGTTTCAGGGTCTTACCAGACAAGGTAATGATTGAGAGAGGATTTTAAATTTTTTCCAATGATTTTTACATGCAATTCCTGCGTCTGTGAATTTTTATTCACATTTAGAAACCTTTTAGCCTTCCATCTTACATCTGGTTTCTTGCAGATTGTGCTGACGCAGTCCTTTGTATGACTCAGGCAGAAGAGTTGAAGAAATCCCTGAATATGAAAGACATCCCAGCCAAGGTGTATGTTGGAATGCGGTACTGGCATCCTTTTACTGAAGAGGCTATAAAGCAAGTAGGCATTGAGCACCATTTTTTTCCCTTACTACTTCTATCCTAAAGTTAGCAATATACCACCTTTCAACTGAAAAATATAAAAAATGAAGATGGTCTCTGCAAAACAAGTATATGTTTCTAGATTGATAATGATGGAAAGCCTTTTGTTCTAATTCACGCACAAATGCATATTATGTGCCAGTGTGGCATGTATATTGCGTTTCTTTAGTATTCTTCTTATGGTTTGCCTGTTGTGTTCAAGCTTGTAGCAAATAGCACTATACAGGCCACTACCAAAACTAGCCGGTCCTAATGACGTACAGCACACTCACTCGTCTTTGGAAGAAAATGCAGTTTTCAAGTTGCCATATATTTTTCTACCACAGGACAAAAGATCATGAATGGATATTGATGTAAACCCTGCAAGAATACGCTATAACTAAATCTTAACGTGATAATAGATAGCCTGGATAAACGTCATTGAAAACAACTGTTGAGATGGACTGTATCATGTACTAGGTCCCAGACAAGTTTTTATGCCAGCAAAAGGATGTCTGTCCGTCATTTTATTTTTAACACTCTTGTTTTACGTTAACGGCTGACTTCATTTTAGCTTTTTGTGAAAAAAATGAATATTTGTTGCATCCCAGATAATTTTGAAGCTCTTTTATATATATTTTTTAAATGGTCTTCTTGTCAATTGTTTTATGAAACAAAAAAAAATGCTGAAGATACACTGACATCGCTTTTCAAGCAACTGCTCCATGGCTCTTACCATAAGAGAAACTTGTGCAGAATAAGGATAATTAGGTTGCAATTTTTCCATTTTTAAATATTTATTGTTTCAAAAATAAAAGTTTTATTAAGTTGTTAAAAATCTTCTATAATTTTGTTTGTCTATTATTTTCAATATATAATTCTTTTCAAATGTGTTACAACTTAAGTTATGATTCCTCAACTTCTTGAAGTTTGTGTTGTATTTCACCAAAATAAAGGTTTTTTTTCTGGAATCGTCAAGTAATTTTGGGCCTTTTCACTGACTGAATGCTGCAAAATTAATTGAGTACTAAAAAACATGTTGATAACTATATGCTTTTAGGAAAATAGAGCCCGAGACCTTTTTCAAGCATTGTGATTGCTGCATGCACAAGATGTTTAATACCCCTTGTTAATATATCCAAACAAGACAACTGAGTTTTTCATAGTTTCAGCCATATTTTTGTGGATTATTTTATTTTTGTAAGTGCAATATCATAGTGTGAAGCATTGTGTAGAAATGAGATCGTCACTATATCTTTTTCATGGGGTGAAACACCTCTTCTATGCAGATTAAGCAAGACGGGATCACAAGGCTTGTTGTTCTTCCTCTTTATCCACAGTTCTCAATATCGACTAGTGGATCAAGCCTTCGCCTGCTAGAGAATATTTTTAGGTGAACTTCCATTATCATAAGTATTGTTCTCATGTCAATTATGTTACAAAATTATGACATTACTGCGGTTATGCAGGGAAGATGAGTATTTAGCTAACATGAAACACACAGTTATACCATCATGGTATCAGCGAGAAGGTTACATCAAAGCTATGTCAAACTTAATTGAAAAGGAATTGCAAAAGTTTGAATGCCCTGAAAAGGTGGAGTCTTTTGCTGGTTTAGTATAGCATTCTTTTTTCCTCACAATTATTTCTGCAATTATGACCTTCACATTGTGACCAGAAAACTATTTGAAATGTGAGACTTTGTTTCTTATTTGGTTGGCTGAGTCCCTTAGGGCTGTGACTGACATTTAATAAATAGATCATAGATGATCTGACTGGTTTTCCCAAGAGGTGATGACTAATGGTAACCTTTAAAGATGTTCAACTCTATCTTTTAAATTTATTTGTTGTGTTTATTTGTGAATTTTTAGTGTGAAGATATTATTTATCTTTTATTTTTGGATTTTTATGTTTTTTTTCTGTGCATCAAATGTCTTTTTACTTGTACTACATATAAATCTAACAACTTGTTAATACAGATCGTAGTCTTTTGACAAGTAGAACTGTAAGCAGAACTCTGAAGATTTTAGATTGTTGGTCCAAAAAAAAATTGTATCTTACATTTTTATAGATATCCCTTCTCACCCTGTAGATGTATAGCAGGTAAATATTTTCTTCAGTGCCCATGGTGTGCCGCTTGCTTATGTAGAAGAAGCTGGAGATCCCTACAAAGCAGAAATGGAGGAGTGTGTAGATTTGATTATGGAAGAGCTAGAAAACCGACAGATAACTAATGCATATACTCTTGCTTACCAGGTGAATTTGATACATCTGATCACAATTTTAGTTTAGTCTATACCTGGTTATGTTGTGATTTTGTTTAGAATTTTTTCTATCAGATGTACTTCAATCTATCTATCATTTTCTATTTCACATTTCTGTGGTAAATGATTTTGACTCTCACATGTGAGTGTCTTTTTCGGCACTTCAGGCCTATTTGCCTTGATGCAAGCAGAAAATCTTATAGTTTTAAGCTATATTGTGGTGCCAAGACCACTGAAAGTAAGAAAAGTACATTTGAGCAATTAAAATGCTGGAATTAGTTCTTTATTAAAACAGAAAAAGGCTCCCGTTGGTGTCCACAGGGAATTTTTCCTGTAGGCACCTCTTTTTAATTTTTTTTTTGTTTTAAAAAATAAAATCTAATTATATGGTTAGTTAATTTATAAGATAATCTACTTTATGTTAAAATTTCATCCTAATCTGAGTTATATTCACTATTAATGTTTAATCTAAAATTTAACAGTTAAAATTTAACAAAACGTGTTGAATTTTAAGACCTTTAGATTAAGGATTAATAGTTGTTTGATTGAAATGAAAATTTCACCATATATTTATAGATATCTAATAAATACATTTATATTGTTATTTTTTCCCATGTATTTATTTAAAAAATAAGGTGCCTACAACCATGTTTACTGTAGGCACCCACAGAAAATCCCAGCCCTATAGTACAAAACTGTGTGTGGGTGTCCATTAGGGATGTGGTTTGTGGGGGGTGGGGGTGGGGTGGGGTGGGGTTGGTTTATTTCTATTATAACAAAGGAAAATGTTGGGCATGTAGCACAGTCCCCAACATTTATTGCAAATACTTTACTACTTGAAGGTCATTCTGATGTAGCATAAGATAGGATGTAGATTCATCTGCTCGCCAAAAAGAACACAAGGAAGAGGACACCCCATAAAGGCAAAATTCCATCATCTTTGAAGAACTATATGGTAACCGTTTAGACCATGGTTACACATCCTTAAGTAGATGAGTCAGTTTTAGTTTCAAAATGAAATTTACTCCTAATTTAAAAGGAAAATTTGATCCAAAGGTAAATAATATAATATTTAACACTAAAACTAAACTATTCAATGCTAACTATCTAAGATATACAGAAGAAATGAAATCCTAGTACCTAATAGAAGATAAAATAAATCCTAATTATATTGTTATTGGGTGATTGGATGAACACAGATGTAACACAAAGACACTGTATAAACTCGTATATAACCTCCTTACTATTGATACAATACAAGACAAGAGAAAGATGCATATACAAAGTAGAACAGCGGGAAAAGATGATGAAAATAACAGAATAATTAATTGAAGAAGGTGAGTAAGAGCACACTGTTTAAATTCATCAAGAACTGAAAGATTTCCAAGACATGCTTGACACGTGCTGATGAATTTTTTTCCTTTACTTTGAAATAACGGATCGGGTCAGATGAGGTGTCTGAAGCATGTAAGAGAAATCTCCTATTGGAGTGACCAGTGGTCACTTGTCTAGAGCGTCATTGTTTCCTAGTTTAAGTTTCAGTGTGAGCCAAAGATACTGGTTCCAGAGATTATAAACTATGCACAGCTAATACTATAATATCTCATCGGAAATGAATCATGACTGATAATTGAACTCTTTGTGGTGTTTATAAATTTAACTATCTATTATGGTAGATGAATTAGGCGATTTTTTGACCTATTATTTATCTCCATTTCATTTTTTAGAAAGTTTTGTCACATATCATGAATATCCTGTGATATCCCTCATGATAGATAATATCTACAACATGTTTGCTTATTGTTTACCCTCTAACATGGGCATGACATATGCACACGTCAACACTTCATAGAGTATCTCAAAATGGGAATGTTCTACCTGACCATCCAAAGAAGTATATCTTCCTAACTGAGTGGGCATACACTGTCACCTATATCAAAGCGCATCGATGTGGATTACCATCCTGCAAATTGAAGAGGATCCTCACCGTTCCCAAATATATAGTAATGTGTTTCCAACAAGTATAGACAAATACATTTGAGTTTCTCATGATTATTGCTTAGGTGATTATTTCATCCTTCATTTCCTTTGGAAAACTGAAAAAGGAAAGAGATAACTGTTGCAATCATGCTTGTCAACATTCTGTGTAACTAACAGTACTTTGTTATATCTCAGAGTCGGGTGGGACCTGTGGAATGGTTGAAGCCGTACACTGATGAGACCATTGTTGAACTTGGCAAAAGAGGAGTGACGAGTCTTCTTGCTGTGCCCATCAGGTTTTTTTCTCTACTTTGTGCACTTTATGTACAAATTCTAGATCCATGATCAAGTAGCTTGGACTATCTTTCCTATTTGTGTTATTCTTAGTTTGTTCTTCATTTTAAATTTTCAGTTTTGTTAGCGAGCACATTGAAACTCTTGAAGAAATTGATGTTGAGTACAAGGAGCTTGCTTTAAAATCTGGCATATTGGAATGGGGAAGAGTTCCTGCTTTGGGCTGTGAGCCTAATTTTATTTCAGATCTTGCTGATGCCGTGATTGAAAGTCTTCCTTATGTTGGAGCTATGGCAGCATCGGATCTTCAGGCCCGCCAGGTAATTATGTTGGAGTTTGAAACTTGACGAGCTAGCTTTTTTTTCATTCTATTCTTAAGATTGTCGGTTTTTTAAACAGCTTGGAATTTATGTGCTGCATTTCTTTATGTCCATTTTCTTTTGGTTGTTGGAAAGCATTCAGATTATCCTTGTTCATGTTGGCACACCTGTGTTCCTTATGTAACTCTCTTTCAAGCCTACTCCAAAACATGCCAGATGCATTGAATTTATGCTTTAATGCAGTCTCTTGTTCCTCTTGGGAGTGTGGAAGAGTTACTGGCAGCATATGATAGCAAACGTGCAGAGTTGCCCCCTCCTGTGATAGTATGGGAATGGGGTTGGACAAAAAGTGCAGAAACATGGAATGGCAGAGCAGCCATGTTAGCTGTGCTCATCCTAATAGTCTTGGAAGTGATTACAGATGAAGGATTGTTACACCAGTTGGGTATTTTGCCTTTATTAAAATGAACAGCGACTGTAATTTCATCACCACTCTCTGCCACCGCACAATAACCTTGATATGAATCTCCACTTTTATTTGTGGAACTCTTTATATATACCTCCATACAAGCATGCCACTTCAAGCGCAGCTCTATAAAAGGGAGGTAACAGGAACTAATGTTTTGCATCTTATGCTCCATGTATGTATAAAATCCAGTTGAAGAAAGTTTTAATATAGACTGGTATTGAACCTCTTGAAATCACGTCGGAGGACTTCCATTATGTATCAATCTCCTTGCCAATCAAGTATTAATCCTCTTACGCTGGTTCATTGTAATGATGGGATGATGTGTTGCTATTCAATTCCATGTAGTGTTATCCGATGCATAATTCCTTTCGGCTCACTTGCTTGTATTATGTAATCTTAACTACATTTTATCAACCTAACCGGTTGGAGGAGAAGACTGTGATTACTGTGGTGTTCTTACAGACACAGAAGATACCTCTCCTCTGTGCCAGCAGTTGTGGTCACATTGCTGGTGCGATCTTTCTATATTCACATAGCTGAATTTATATTCTAAGAGTCTTTTTAATGGCAATACGCTTAGTTACTCTAGTGATTAGAATGGTGGTGATAGATTCGTAAGGACGACAAAGAATGTTTTGGTTGAATGGCGGTAGTATTTCAAGAACGGGCTTCCATTACCGATAAACTAATTGTAAGGCTCAATTGAAGCTTATATGATTTTACACTGAAACTGGAGGAAGTTAAGACCTGATAAACTCCCTGCTATAAACATTAATGACATGGGGTATACTCGACTAGTTTCTAAAATTCAGTCCTTGATGCTTTTTTCTATTTTTCTCTTGTTTATAATTTTTTCCTTTTTATTTTATTTTATTTTGTCTCCATTTTCTGCCAAAGAAGGCCACTGAAGGCCTAGGAATGACTTAACCATGAGCAATTTTGTTTCTTTCTGGATCCTCCTGGTCCTCCTCCTCCTCCTTTTCTTCTTCTTCTTGGTGTCAGTGTTTTGGCTCTCTACTATTGTTGTTGTTTTGCTTGCAACTTGGTTTTGATTTGCTTAGGCATCAACCGGGCAATCCCCCATCCACTCCTGCATCTGTTTGTCCGTCTCAAATAATAGGCATGATGGATAGATTTGCATGTGGATACGATGGTCATCTGATCTGATTTGGCTATTGCTTTTTAGATGATTAGAGACGATAAATTCATGTGGGTAAGTACGTCAGCGATGAGCATCCACATATACTCGTCCAACGATGAGAATCCCAGTCGCTCTCTATAAAGATTTTTTTCCTCTTCCTTTGGGTGCAATTTGACTAAACTTGGGGGAAACTTGAACCAAAATCGTTGACCACATCACAAACCAATCTTCTATTTCATTTGTGAAATCAATCCAAATCCGATTATATATATTCTAATTGGACCTATAGTTTTTAGTACACATCTTAGTATAGAACCAACTTAGAATAAAAATTACAAGACTAATAAATGATTTATGATAGATTGGATCTGGTTTAGACAACAAACTGCATCCTTTTTTATCACCCATTAAAAAAAAAAAAAGGCATTACACACATCCTTGGGCATGCATGTTTAATTCAGACGACCAAAAATCATTTTTGTCAACATGCAATGCATATTGATTCAAATAGTAGAGCACAATTTTGTTTTTTCGGTTCTAGACGAGGAGTGTGTTTGGGATAGGCCTATAAGTGAGTTAGATTGGATCGAATTAATATCCGTTTCAAAAAAAACTTAGTCACGATCTTATCTACTATCCGTTTGGTTGACGGTTAGTGGTGCAGGATAACAGGTTAAATACATAAGTTTTTTTAGACCACAATTTATACTATTTTATAGTCGTAATTGAGCCTAAAATTGAACCGTTAATCTCTTATTAACCTATTAAAACTATTAATAAGACAACAAACAATAACCTATAAAAAATCAAATTGTGTTCATTTAAGATTAATAATAAATTTAATAATATATAACAATAATAATTCCAATAGTGTCATTTATCATAATACAACATTATCATTTTTCATTAATTCATTGTGTTCATCTAAGAATAATAATAAAATTAAAAACAATATAAACATAATATCATTCATGATTGATGATTCAAAGGTTTAAAGTACTCTTAAAAATACAACAAAACACAAAATATTTTAATCACCACCCATAATTCAGAAGTGTAGAGTATTATCAAGAATATAATAAAACATAACTCCATAATTCAACGGATTAACGGATTAGCGGGTGACACAAAATAATTTACCCTTTCCTTTGTCTATTAAGAAGAGGATGATTAAGTAGGCAACAGTTTAGCAGATGAACAGATAGACAAAACCTCTAATCCCTTCCTAGCGAATTGTGTTGGGTTGGATTAGCGGGTAAAACCAGACCTATTATTTACAATCCTAGTTTGGGGTGGGTAATGGGACAAACCTGTTGGTTTTTGACTGTCGACGAGCAGGAGATTCCGACGTGCAGAGGATTTGGGGCTTCGACGATAGTCAAGAAGGAGGAAGATAGATGTAAATATTTTTCTGTGTTTGATCCTTTCTACCTTCTCCTCTATTTATAGGAGACCTTGACCACTCCTTCGCCCCTCCTCCAATGGCTTCCCCTAGCTGTTTGAATTTCGACCATTAAGGCCTTGTAATCGCTAGAGTAAATCCAACCATGAATGGCTTTGATTTCCAGCCATAAATGGATGAAACGGTCGTTCGTTTTACCATCCTTCATTTCAAATGGTCTTCAATGACCATTACTCACAAAACCAACTTTGGGCTGTTTTGTTAGAAATCAGCTTTTAACATGAATTATAGAAGCTAGCTTTTGTGAAAAATGGTAGAAACTTGTTTAACAAAATAATGATTCATTTTGAATTTTGATTTACTATTTGTGTTAAAAGACAAAAATGTCCACCAGCACATGGTTTGCCCTTCCCCCTTCCCTTACACACCGTCTCTCTCACCCTTCCTTCTACCGGCAACAACTCTAGATGCCTTCTCTCACTCACGTCCTACATTAACCCCGTTCAATTTGTCCTTTCTCTTCTCCCTATATGTCCTCTCTCTCTCTCTCTCTCTCTTGTCCCTCCTTCCACTCGAAACAATCCTAGATGTCCTCTCTCTCTTGCCCTACATTAACCTTGTCTAGTCTCTACTTCCCCCTCCCCCTACATTTACTCCTTCCACTAGAAACCTTAGACGTCCTTTCTCTCTCTCTCGTCCTACATTAACCTTGTTCGGTCTATCCTTCCCCCTAGACCCCGTTCAGTCAGTTCCTTCCCTCTCCCTCTCCATAGAAGTCTTGACATCGTCTCTCTCGCCCATCGGCAACTTTTAGTGTTGGAGTAACATTGTTGTCATGGCTAAAGCACCATCACCATCCCTATTCTCTCTTGACAAGTTCTACTAACAACGACATTGTCGGATCCATCATTTTCACTTAATCAATAACAAGGTTCAATGAAGACTAATGAGATAACCTAGCAACATTTAAAAATAAACCTTTAGTGTAAATTAAGGATATAGTTAAGGCTGTGATTTTGGAGTATTATGTGTAAGTTTTATGAGTTCCATGTTCTGAAGTGCATTTAGAGTTTACAGAGTATACAAAGTCCATGTTCTGAGTACGATTGTTCTTCCTTAAGAGTGCATACACAATTCCTATACTGCTGCCAATTGTGTGATTCAACACTAATGCTTATGTATTGATCTATTGACAATATCAACATGGTTGGTTGTTGTATTGTCGTCTTCGGATAATTTGAAGATGTTAAGGCCATCCTCATTGTTTTGTACATGTATTCAATGTATTCAATATGTTTTCCATCTTTGTGCTTTCATTTAGTATGTTATATATCACATGGATTGTTCTAAAAAGTAAAGGAGCACACATTAAGCAAATAATTGATGAAATACTTTTGAAATGTGTTTGATACTCGTTAATTAAATAGTGCAATTAGTTTAATTTTAGTAATGCTATCATTTTGCATACTTCATGATTTCAATAGTTAAATGTCTATTACTTTCTTTCTTTGTGATATTGTTTTGCAATGAGAACTACAAAAAGGTCACATTGATATATCATTCTATATATCAAGTACTACCTTATTATTATTATAGAGAATTGGTGAGGCAATTGATACCAAAGATATCTCAGAATTCTAATTCCTGGTTTTATAATTGTGTAAGTAATACATTATCGATTATGGAGCTAACATTGTTATGGAGTAATATATTCTATCTTATAAGTCTATTATTATAACGTTGAAGAGGAGTAATTGTGGATTCTTTGAATGAGATGATAATGAAGAACAATCTCAAATAGAAGTTAAATTCGAAGATAAGGAAGATGCTATTATAGAAATTGAAATAAAAAGAAAATTGTAGGTGTTGATAATTACAATTCAAAGCTACTTAAAAAAACCTCAACTCCTACAGTTCAATTGACTCATTCGATGATGAATATGACTGTTGAATTTTGTATTACTTGAAATTGTTATATTGTAATAGACAAGTTAACTCTATACTTTAAAGTGAATTCTAATAGACTTATGTATTACTTTTATGAACTAAATGAATCTTAAAGTAGGTCTTTTTTTACATTATAGATTTTTCAAATGGAGTAATGCAAATTTCATATATTATGGTTGCCAAATTTGAAGGAAGAGATCATGAGTATTTGTTATCAAGTTTCATATTTTACTCCTATAGACAAATTGATTATTAATAGAGATGTTTGTATTCATGCAACTTTCAGGCAATAAATGAGAAAGACCTATTCTATCCATGCCTAATGAAGAAGCATGTACTAACAAGCTATTGATGGAAAGGCTAATGAAAAGATTGAAGTTAATAGAACATCTGAATAAATCTTCTACTTTGCAAATAAAAAAAATCTAACATTGAAGATCCAACTCTTTGGATGCAAGAGTCTAACGAATAGTTTCCATATATCCAAACACTAGGTGCAAATCTCCATACACTTGATGCTAACATCATGAATTATACTTTGGTTCTCAGAACATGCATATTTGACAATGAGACTCTACATCTATAATGGTTTTCATTGAATCAAAACATATTATGTACATTTGTTCTAAACTTACAAAGAGCCATTTATAAGAAACTAAACTAATTTGAAGACTTGATAGCTAACACTAATCTAATCAATTGAGGATATGTATATAAACTCATCTAGTTAATCTTTAGCTTTCCACAAACACAATGCCAATGTTAAACCCTATTAATACAAAGTACCAACTTCATATAATTAACAACAACAACCAAACTTCAAGGAATATATATAACTTCAAAAACTACACAAATTAATACTAGTGAAACATATCAGAAAACACCTAAGAAGTCTACAAGTGCAAACCCAAGGAAAATTCTTTGATAATTGAGACTGAAAAGATTGAATATAATACATTCACATTATGATATCATACAATTGTACATACAACAAGAATATAACACATATTCATACAAATAACATAGAATACAATTGCATAGGAGTTTGCTACAACTACAAAACTCAGATTTGCTTGATATGTAGATAACACATTCATACAAGATGTGCATTCATACAGCAAGAATATAACAGACATTCATGCAGCATGAATGTAACACACAATTACATTTGCATGAATACATAGACACTCTCATGCAATAAGAATTTTAGATATGAATTCACTACAAAAATTCAAAAAATAATTGCTAGATGAAGGCACGGCCTGAATGTAACACACATTCACATTTGCATGAATATATAGACACTCTCATACAACAAGAATTTCAGATATGAATTCACCAAAAAAATTTAGAAATTAATTGCTAGATCAAAACACAAAAGCCTAATTTATTGAGAAAAGCAACTGAAAACCAATAGCTCATGGAGTCATGGATATGATGAAGCTAGAATTAGATGAATAACAAAGGGATATGATGAAGTGTAAGATCACTGATTAATCTAAATTTTAAATTATAGATATAGTAAGATTTGATTTAGATTTGAATCAAGAATATTTAAATTGGAAGATTTTTGATTTTTTTGAATTTTAAATTATAGATATAATAAGATTTAATTTATATTTGAATCAAGAATATTTAAATTAAGGCAAGTGAATTTAAATTTTGAATTAGATTAGTTACTTTATTATTTATATTATGGAAATTTGGATTTAGTTACATCAAAAATAGAAAAGTGAATTATGTTTATGATTTAGAGGATCATTAATGGAAATATCTTCTCCTCTCTCTATATATATGACTTAAGAACTTTTAGTTATTCAAGAACAAGCCCTAGATACTAAAGAGAAAGATGGAGAAAGAAAGGGGAAGAAAAGAAAAGAAATTGATGTGAATAACAATGAAAGTTTAGTCATGAGAAAAATTTTGTCCTATCTATGCCATAGGTATTATTTTGATAATAACTTTAGTACATAACTTTGAATTTTATGATTTTAGATGTGTTGGAAAAATAATGTAATATTCAACAAATTTGTCTTTAATTGACGTTTCCAAAAAACAGATTATTGAAGTCAAAAATATGGATTTTTAAACCAACGTTTAGTAGGCAGTGTACATGATTGAGTTTTTTAAGGAGATTATGAATGATTGAGGTAAGTATTATTCATGACTTTTATTTTCATGTCCAATTTCTTTCATTCAAATCTTAAAAAAATTTCTCAAGTTCCTTTTGAAAGCTTTTGTTAATAATATTTATGTTCTATCATTAACTTATCAAGTAATTGAGATTAAAATATTAAGCATGTCAAGTTTCAAATTTAAGAAAGAACTTCTTAGGAAAGTGTTATCTAGGAAAGAACGTGACTATAAGCATGGAGCCACCAAAGAGAAAAAGATTACGTGACGTCAACCTAGAGTCGTCTAGTGTAGTGACTATAAGTAATTTTAGTATGAGAATTTTCGAGGGAGAAATTTATTCTAATGGTGGTAGATTGGAAGATCCTTGATTTTTCTGAATTTAAAATTATAGATATCGCAAGATTTGATTTAGATTTGAATCAAGAATATTTAAATTGGAAGATTCTTGATTTTTTTGAATTTGAAATTATAGTTATAACAAGATTTGGTTGAAATTTGAATCAAGAATATTTAAAATAAGGCAAGTGAATTTAAATCTTGAATTTGATTAGTTATCTTATTATTTATGTAAATTCGAATTTAGTTGTATCAAAAAAGAAAAGAAAAGTGAATTATGTTTATGATTTAGAGAATCACTATTGAAAATATCCTCTCCTCTCTATATATATACATAGCTTAAGAGAATAGACGTTTCCAGAAAACGGATTAATTATTAGGATCGAATATAGATTTTTAGACTGATGCTTTTAGTAGACAGTATACATGATTTAGTTTATGAAGAGATTATGAATGATTGAGTTAAGCATTATTCATGATTTTTATTTTCATGTCCAATTTATCTTGTGAAGTCAGAATATGATGATTATACATAAAATTCCTGGAAGATAATTCCTCCAAACAATGATGCTTGTTAATTCCTAGAAAACACACAAAACTGCGTTAAACCAAGCCATGATGTACAACAAAAAACAAAAGGCCATCATCATGTAAATTAACAAAGGCCACCACAACAACTACACATGTGTAGGCATATGCATGAAATGATAGTCACAAATAACTGCACTTATGCACAATAACAAAGGCCATCAGGTAAAGAACAACTGTACATGTTGCAGCAGATCCAAACGCACCCTGCAAAAATGAATAATAATTGGGCAGATTTTGGATGTGGCAGCTCCAGCACAGATGTCTAGCGAGGTGGTTAGCTCTTAGCTGGAGTGGCTCCGTTGTCATCGTCCCTTCTCCAACCCACTCCATTTGTTCGACCAGGACCAGAAGGGTGATGGACTCTTTGATGCCACCGCTTCAACTACTACTACTACTGTTCGTTCAGATGATGTTCCCAGCACCCACAGGAAACCACTCCTGTCGTTCGTTTGTTTGTCCACGTATTCCGATAGGACGTTTTGTTTATTATCCGTGGTTGATGTGGAGACGCCATCCCAAGTCCCAACTATGGCTCACTCACGTCTTGCATGATTAATTTCCTCCATCACCTCCTCGCTCTATGATTATTAATTTTCTTGTTCTTATTCTAGTACTCACAGTCACAGAGACTCCAAGTGAGACACGCCGTTTCCCCGTCCACCACCTACTCCTCGTCTCCTCCATTGCTTGGGTTGGGAGTTGGGACCACCACAGCCAATGAACGCTGAAAGGGAAAGGAGAAGCGTGCATGGCAGTGAATCAGGTGATTCAGTTATGCTCTGTAATTTCAAGCGCAGGCCTTGAGAGTTCATTTCGGCCGTTATCATGTTCGGCTTTTAAGATCTGTGATAGAATGTTGGTCTCTGTAGACTTCAACTCCCCCATTGATTGGTGTTTGGTTGAGTTTTGATTTTAGACAAAATCATAAATCGAATCATGTTGATCGGACTTCAAAGAATTTGAAATTAAATTAAACTGTTTAATTATTAAAACTAAAACCTTTAAGTTTTTTATCTGATTATTTACTTTTTTTAGTTAATGGTTTATAACATTAAAATAATTAAAATATTGATCTAGTTTAAAATACAATACATTATTAACTATATTACGTTTTCTTAACTTAGGAAGTAATTTTTGGAGTAATGTTAAAAATAATAAATAATAATATTCTAAAACCATATTTATCTCTTATCTTAGATTAAAAATATAAATTCAAGCGACATTTAGTTTTTCTCAGTTGATTTCCATCAACGGTGTGGCTGCTGGTCCAAGGCAGACAGTGTGCACCGAACAACTTCTGCTTCCCTGCCACAGTAGTGTAAATTCCATCCATCCAGTGGATTGCTTTTGATCAACTGTGTAATCTGCAGCTGGCAGAGTGGCAGGTGGATTTGTACATACGTACCCCCTTTTTTTTTTTTTTCTTAAAGTTTCCTTCTGCAATCCAATTTCTGCAATGATGGAAGTGTTTTTGGTGTTGTTCCATTAATGGGTTTCTCTGTCTGCTTCTTCTACAGGTGGAATTAAAGTGTTTCTCAAAGAAATTTGTGTTGATTTGAAGGAGAGATATTGAGAGAGAGAGAGAGAGAGAGATGGAGCAAAATGGAGATGGAGGAGACCTGGAGAGCAACAGTGAGCAGTTGGTGGCAGAGGGAGGGAAAGGGATATGTAGGAACTACTCCAGCTTCATGGACAAGGATGGTAGCGATGGGATGAGGCAGCCTCTGCTGAGGAAGAGGAACACCACCTCTCAGATTGCCATCATAGGCGCCAACATCTGTCCAATCGAGAGTCTTGATTACGAGTATGCAATTTTTACTGTATATCACTGAATAGTACTCTTATTGGTCACTGTAATGATCCATCATGTGTTTGAGGATTTGATTATGTCAGGTTCGAGTGTGTACCCATATCGTTTTTTAAGTGCACGTTTATGCATTTTTGGGAGCCAACTTCATTAAGTAGTGAGAGAGAAGAATGAAAGACTACCAAAGACTTCCTTTCTTCTGGAGGGCCATTTTCATGAATTTTCATCAAGGAGTAAGAGGGATCAAGGAAATTTTTTGTCTCTTTTAGCCCAACCAATCGAGAATTTACCATAATCCAACACTTGGAGTAATTATGTTTCAAACACTTGCGCTTAACATGCCAAATCATTGAAATGTCCGACTTTTTTGTCTGCCATTGTATATGTCTGCAGAATTGAAGCTATTTTGTTCTGAAGTAATATCTCTTGTTATATGTATTTTGCAGAATTGTAGAGAATGATCTGTACAAGCAGGATTGGAGATCCAGAAAAAAAATTCAGATTTTGCAATATGTTTTCCTTAAGTGGACCTTCGCACTTCTTATAGGCCTAGGTACTGGGTTTGCTGGTTTCTTCAATAACCTTTCTGTTGAGAATATAGCTGGCTATAAGATGCTATGGACAAGCAAACTGATGCTTGAAGATAGGTAATGACAGCCGTTACTCCTACTTAGGTGCACAAGATCCACTTTTTCTGTCATGTGCTTACCAACTGTTAATGCCAATGGGGTTATGAACTCACTTGCTTCGAGTGATATATCATTATATATAGTTTGGTGTAATATGAGCACCTTGTGGAAAATGTCTCTTCAACTTTACTTTTGATGCCATACTAAATGGATATTGATAAGTTTGAATTAGGAAACTATATAAAAATGTTCTCCACATTCAAAAATTGTGTTTGCTTTCCCTGAGATAGACTTGCAAGTTTTGTTGAAAAGAATATGATGAATAAAAGCAGGAATGCTGTATCAAAACGAAGTTAATGTGTAGTAGATGATTAATTATCATTACTTAGGTAAAGTTGTGCCATGATTGAAGGCATAAATATTTAGTAATGTATCTGGATCTCGATAGTTTTATGTTGTAGGCATTCTAGTATGTCGCTATAATTCCATGATTGAAGATGTAAATGTTTGTTTATCAATGTATCTGGCTCTTGACAGTTTTATATTGTAGGCATTCTAGTATGTCTCTTTAATTCCATGATTGAAGATGTAAATGTTTGTTTATCAATGTATGGCTTTGATAGTTTTATATTGTAGGCATTCTAGTATGTCCCTTCAATTATGATTGAAGATGTAAATGTTTGTTTATCAATGTATCTGGCTCTTGATGGTTTTATTTTGTAGGCAATTCTAGTGTCTCTTTAATTCCAGAACCATTTTCTTTTGTTATATTTTCATATTGTTTTGTAAGAATAGTTCCATGTAATTATATTATTATGTGGTCTCCTTTCCAGTGCAGGCATTACGAGGCATTTTTTGTTTTTGCTGGTTTCAATTTGCTACTAGCAACTGCTGCTGCAACTCTATGTGCTTATGTAGCACCTGCAGCAGCTGGGTCTGGCATACCTGAAGTGAAGGCTTATCTCAATGGAATTGATGCAGATTCCATATTAGCTCCTAGCACACTGTTCGTGAAGGTAGCATTCGTATTTAACAAACTCTTATGTATAATAAACAAGGTTTAAACATTTATAATGTATCAAAGAAGCAAGTCAGTAACCAGTGGTGGAACTAAAAAATCCTTAACAAAGCTACACAATAGAGTATGTCTTCAACTCATAAAACTCATGACAGCTTCTTGGAGAATAAGTGTGTTGTATTCATCTTTCTGATTTATAGGATGGGACTAAAGCATGATTGTTGCTGTTACAAATCATGCATTAGTGACACGAGTTGTACTATACACTTATGACTACTAAAACTTAGTTCATCCCCCTAAGCTGGAATTAATATGCATGAGAACGAATGACATTGCATGAAGATATAAAAGAAAGGAAAATAAATGGACAGTTGGTCACTGCAATCTCAGTTCAGAATTCTGTAACTTTCAAACTTGGCATTTGACAATTCTCAACGGGAAAAGTTTAATGGTTAAGTTGTGGAAGAGAGCACGGAACAAACCAGCAAGAAACTAATATTTTATGTTGAGAAACTTGGCATTTGATTGCTTTCCATTTAAAGCTTGTGAAAGAAAATTACTAGAAATTCTTTGGGTGTCAAGTTTGATTGATTGTAAGGAACTAAATATGCTTTCTTGAAGATAGTGTGGAAATTTGTAATGTCAATAACTGTTTGTTGCATACCCAGAAGAAGACAATCATTTTTACGATAATTGAAAAAATTATTCAAATGGTTACCCTACTTTCAACCAAAAAAATAAACCTCTTCTGATTGTTTGTGTTAACTGTAGATTTTTGGTTCTATTGGTGGAGTTTCTGCTGGATTTGTCTTGGGCAAGGAGGGTCCTATGGTACACACTGGAGCATGTATTGCATCACTGCTGGGACAGGGTGGATCTCGCAAGTATCATCTGACATGGACAGGGTTTAAATACTTCAAAAATGATCTTGATCGACGAGACTTAATCACTTGTGGAGCTGCTGCAGGTGTAGCAGCTGCTTTTCGGGCTCCCGTTGGTGGAGTCCTTTTTGCCCTTGAGGAAGCTGCTTCTTGGTACTTCACAGTCCATATTTTTTCTCGAAATTCAGTCAACTAGAAATTTAAGTTTACAGAGTTAAGGAAGGGTATGTCAGACTCAAAATTCTTACAGCAAGAAGAGGAACACCATATATTTCATCAGTGAGAATTTCCTAAAGGTTCCTTATAATAAGAAAAATGTCAAAATCTACTTTATGTGTTTTCAGTAAACCTAGTATTAAAAGAACACAGAGTGTCAGGAATCATAAACCTCCTCTGGAAGTTAGATGTTTACACATGGTTGATGGCAAAGAAACAATAAGTTAAGAATTATCAATTGACATTTTCTTATCTTTTATTGTGCACCATGCCTTAGAGAGAGCTCAATACAGAGAAAGGATTCATGTTGCCGACTCATGGTCTGAGTAATGCATGGTTATCATGTAATTCTGCTTTCCATCGGTTTATATTTTAATCTTATTATCCTGATATTTCTCAATTGTGAAACATGTTAAATATATTAAGTATAAATAATACATAACTTGGTCACATGTTGAAATATTGTGTTTGACTATATTTGCTTTGATAAATTTCTATTTGAACTTTAGGTGGCGAAGTGCTCTCTTATGGAGGACATTTTTCACTACAGCTGTAGTTGCTGTGGTAATGAGAGGTTGGATAGGATTCTGTCGAAATGGGAACTGTGGCCTTTTTGGGGAAGGAGGATTGATAATATTTGATATCAGTTCAAATGTTACTACATATAATACTCCTGATCTGATAGCAATCTTAGTTATTGGAATCATTGGAGGCATCTTTGGTGGTCTCTACAACTTCCTGATGGACCAGACTCTTCGCTGCTATAGTATCATTAATGAGTATGTATCTCATTCCATGCAAATTAACTGTCTTGTTTTGTTTTTTCTGCAGGTATCTCTTTTGTGGATGCAATTGTATGATTCCTTGTTGCAAACTTATAATAGATTTTTTTTCTTCCATGAGCTAAGTTTGTGAGATTATTCTGATTTCTGTGACAGCATGATGTTCCTTTTTTTTTCTTGACAGTGTATTTCATGTCACTTATTATAACTATGAGGGTAAAATTCAGGAAGTTTATTGTTCAATATGTTTGGAGCAAGTCAATGTTTTGTATTATATTAGCATCTCTTGGGATGTGAGCATCTTTTGGGTGTTATAATTATAAGTGATGTCGATGCTTCATTCTTTTAGTGACTTCAATTCATTTTTTCTTGTAGACGATTCAAAATTTTCTAGATCTTATCAGATAACTAAAGATGAAAAGGGATTATCTAACTGTTAATCACCACACTAGAACTAATGATGATAATGAAGGTTTTATTATATTTAACACCCCCCACCCCTAGGTTAATAGACTAAACCTGGAGCCTTCAACTTGAAATGGTATGGAAACCATGAAGGTGATGCAAAGCATGAAAGTATGAACACATGAGAGATGCATGTGTTTATGGAGAAATCCAAAAAAAAAAAAGGCCGATAAATGTGTTAGAGGAGAGACTCAAACCTGTGTGGGGGGTCTAGCTCTCCCATCATGTTAACCATTTCAGTCAAACAAATTGGCAATATTGAGTACATGACTTATTTAACATCTTAACATCTGATGCACTACAATAGATCTCTGTGCAGCCTCTTGCTTGCAAAAAATTTTACGTATCATATGAACTGAAATTCTCATTCCTATCTTTTCTATTTTTTATGTTTACAAAATTGCAGGAGAGGACCTCCATCCAAGATTCTTCTTACCATTTGCATATCTCTTCTCACTTCGTGCTGCTCTTTTGGACTCCCTTGGCTTGCCAAGTGCACCCCTTGTCCCGAAGGCCTCGAGGAAAATTGCCCAACAATTAGCAGAACAGGAAACTTCAAGCAATTTCATTGCCCCCCAGGATATTATAATGACCTTGCAACCCTCTTTTTCAACACCAATGATGTTGCCATCCGTAATCTTTATAGTGGTGGCACTAAAAATGAATTCTCCCTTGCAACTCTATTCGTCCATTTTGCTTCCATCTATTGTCTTGGCATCGTAACCTATGGTGTTGCAGTTCCTTCTGGTCTTTTTATCCCGGTTATATTAGCTGGTGCATCATATGGCCGTTTTATTGGGACCCTGTTTGTCTCCATCTCAGGTCTGGATCCTGGTGTCTTTGCACTACTTGGATCTGCAGCTTTTCTTGGAGGGACAATGAGAATGACTGTCTCAATATGTGTTATAATTCTTGAACTAACAAATGACCTTCTTATGCTCCCTTTGGTTATGCTAGTCATCCTCATATCCAAAACTGTTGCTGATAACTTCAGCAGAGGTGTTTATGATGCAATTGTCGTTATGAAGGGTCTTCCTTACATGGAAGCCCACGTGGAGCCTTACATGAGGAATTTGGTTGCTAGGGATGTAGTCTCTGGCCCACTCGTCACTTTTGCTGGTGTAGAGAAAGTTGGGAATATAATGCGAGCGTTAAAGATGACACCTCACAATGGATTTCCAGTAATTGATGAACCACCATTTGCAGATTCACCAGAATTATGTGGACTTGTTTTGAGGTCTCATTTGCTTGTGTTGCTCAAAGGAAGGCAATTCACAAAGAATAGAGTTGTGACAGGGGCCTCACGATTGCTGAAAAGGTTTGGTGCTTTTGACTTTGCAAAGGCTGGATCAGGCAAGGCTGTCAAGATTGAAGATTTGGACATCAATGAGGAAGAAATGGAAATGTATGTGGATCTCCACCCAATAACGAACACATCGCCTTACACAGTGGTTGAGACGATGTCACTAGCCAAGGCTGCAATTCTGTTCAGGGCACTTGGCCTTAGACACTTGTGTGTCGTACCAACAAGTACAGGGGTAAGTATATCTGTCCTTCTACAATATGCATGTATAGAAACTTGCTGATCATACAATAAACTTCATCGATTGACTCAAAAGAATTCAACTTAAGACATACTCGTTGAGAATATTATATTTGGATAAACAAAGTGGATTTTTCATTTGGAACCTCTATAATTAAAACAAAGTGGAAGTATCAAGACATTTGGCACTCTCAGAAGTATGCAAGTCCCATTCTTGAATAAACTGTGCATTAAAAATTAATCTACATTTATAACATGGTGCAAGTGCAAGTGTGCAACCAACCATCCTTCACCTAAGTCTGGTTTTTAAAGAGTGAATACCCGCCAAAAATTTAAAACTTTTTTTGATTTGCCATGTTAGTACAGCATGAATTAAATTTGAACGGAATTTATTCATACTTGATATCTGTCTCTTCTTTCTTTTAGTTAGTTCTGGTCCCTTTTTTTTAGCAACACTTTCCTGGAGTAGGGAGAAGAGCAACTTCTGTTAGCATCAGTAGCAAAATCAATTTATTGCAGTACTCTTGGTATCGTGCTTCATGTACATCTAGTATGAAGAGAAAAGATAGACTTACTGTATCCTGTTTCATCACTCTAACAATAATCGGTCCTGCGATTAGTTTAGTTTTTCCTTTCAATTTTTTTACTATTTCAATAGAAGGGCCATATTTGTTTCAAGCTGTACTTTACTACACTTGAACGCGTGAAATTTTAAGAACTACATCTTAGTCGGAATCCTATTTTTAGTTGGAATGCAAAACTACATTGTTCTTGTCTGGAAGTTGGATTTGAAATCTCTTTTTAATTTGTTGGCAGAGACCACCTATAGTCGGAATCCTAACAAGGCATGATTTAATGCCTGAGCATGTCCTTGGATTATATCCTCAGCTAGATCCCTGCAAGTAAATATAGCCGGCAAGTGCATTTTTCACTAGCTGTCCAATTGTTATCATTCTTTGTAACCGTATTTTCATATTTGTATAAATTATCATTGTTGTGATTTTCTCTTCTTTCCCTTTATCTCTGCAGGATGATTTTGCTGGCCTATGGACCATCACCTTGTCCAGAAAGATTATTCTTCAGAGCCATAGCAGCTGCTTGTCACCGTATACTTACAAATGCTTGTATTATATTGTTCAGTTTTGGGTCTTTCAGTATTTAAGTGTTTCTCCGATTCAAAACTTAGTTCTTCACATCCTTGTCATTATCATTTTTGCAAAACAGGAACTTTGTAATGGTAAAAACCTGGAAAGTTTTAAATGGCTATCAAGGCTTCAAGGAAATGCCCTGCAACTTGTATCATTTGTGCATATATCTCTATTTAGGCCTTCAGTTCTGCCTGATCAAACTGCAGAATTGTTGAGAACAAAGATCCTGATACCATGTGTTACAAGTTACAGCCCAAAGCATATCTTACTGTCTTCTCATTTCTCATAATTCAAAATTTCATGCAATTGTCTGGATATCAATAACATTGTCTCGTCTCGAATCACTTGATCGAGTGATAAACTCTTATTTTAGTTCTACGAGAGAGATCGAGAGGTTTGAGTACTAAAAGTTGGCCTACGGGCACAATGCCCTCACAGGACTTGATAGGACATTCTTGCTCAAAGACATTGTGGTTTATGACCTCGATACTGTCTGTATTGAAGTCTCTTTCTTCAGTGTCTTGAAATCTTTTAGATCAGAAGATAAGATGTCTTTTTTGTAAAAGCTGGGATTTGGGTTGTGTTAACGCAACCTTGGTGATGAAAAGAAAAGAGAGAAAGAGATGTGATACTGTGGAGTGGTGTTGTGATCTCAAATATTCCTTGTTTTACTCACATAGCTCTATTAGACTAAGATCACTACAAATCTCTGGGGATAGGGCAAATCTCAGGAAAGATTCCTCTTTTGTTAATCTTAGTAGAGATTCGGACGCAAGCACTTTTGCTTCAAGTGAGGAAATGTCTTTTCAACTTCAGTGCTACCTGTTTTGATTTGGACTTTAGCGACGTTCTTCTTCTCCTTACCACCATCCTTGATAAATGGTGACCTACTACTATAAATAGTGGCTTAAGAAGGTGATGCTAATACTTAATAGTGATGCTAAGAATGTGCCTCATAGATTACCAATAATAAAAGATGTAGGACAGTACGAGAGAACCCTCTAAATGAGTAAATAAATTACACTGGGAGACATCAATAGAAAGAGGTAAGCACAAAAAAGAATGAGAATTAGCGTCTTAATATTATGTTGGTGTGATCATGATGATTTGATTTTATACGGGAATCATGCCTTTTTCTGTCCTTTCCCACGTAGATTTTTTTTTTTCATTTTATTTTCTTCTTCGTACTGCAACATCTCCATCAAGCACACCAACAGAGATTTGGTTGCAGAAAACAGTGTTGAGCAATAGCCTGGGGCACTGTTAAATAAACACACACGAAAAAGTCTTGGATAAAATCAAAGGAAATAATTCTGAATCTTCGAACCAACGTAAACAAAAGTTCAATCCCATCGTATAAGTTTGGTGTTTAATCTTGCCGTGAAAGCCGAGCTACCGAACGTCACATTGTCTTTTGTTAAGTTTGTTTCTTCATAACACATAATCCAATATCATAGAAATTGGAGTCATGCTTGATATCGAGCATGACATGGTTACAACATTAAGATATTAATCAGCACTTTTTAAATCATAAACCAGAAAGACAATCAAGTCGAGATTGCATTATCTATTTCTGCAATTGTTATAATATTATAATATGGATTAGGTCTCCTGACATCACGCAAATATTTTATTTTAAAGTTTATATTGATCTTATCTACCATTGAGAAGAGGAATATACATTTAGATTGAAAATATGAATTGTAACGTGGAATATTATTTGAAAAATATGTAGAGAAAATATAGAATTACACAAATAAACAATAAAACTTGTGGAAGAAGGAAATAAGATAAAAGAAAGGAAAAGGAAAAGAAAACACATACAAAAATAAATAGTGATTTATGTTATTTAATCGAAACCTACGTCTATGGACGAAGAGAAGATTAAATCTACTAGATTTTGGAAGTCTAATGGTGAGGGAGGTGCTTAGGAGAGTTGTAGCCGCTATATTCTAAGTTTATAAGTAAAAAAATTAAGTTACAAAATCTTAAAATACAAGTTATATATTTATAGCTTGCCGCAACAGACATCCATTGAATCATTGGATTCAAATTTGAAAAGCTATAGATGAAACAGACGTCCGTTTTTCCATTGTGATGATGGCATGCTCAACGGACATCTAAAAGCTAGGGGTGTAAATAGAGCGAATACGAAGCGAATCTGTTAATATTCGAATTCGTATTCGAAAATTTTCATCTACATCATCTATATCCGAACGAATGTTAAATTTAATATCCGTATCCGAATTTATCGAATGCATTCAAATTTGAATATTATCTGAATTCGACCAAGAAACCTAATTACGAATACATCTGTATCCGAAATATCCGAAATAACCGAAATATAAATATTCTAAACTTGTAAATAAGAAACTTAAAACCATCACTAATTACATAGGTTACTTGAAAGTATGGCTACCTTCTCCAAGAAAAAAAAAGGTTCATTGGAAGTCTTCACCATAGATTTGATCTGGTTTACAATTATAGTCTTCACCATAGTTTCATTGGAAGTCTTCTCCAAGAAATAAAAAGGTTCAATGGCTCATTTCTGATAGGATTACAAGATGAAGAAAGGGGAAAAAGCCAAAGAAAAAAAAAATGGCAAAGTCGCTTAAAATACAAATGCTGCACTCCCACATGGGACTCAATAATTTTGAAGCACAACAAACCTATGAAAAATAGTAAAACAAGAAAA
Organism: Posidonia australis; assembly: GCA_024699735.1. NCBI lineage: Eukaryota > Viridiplantae > Streptophyta > Magnoliopsida > Alismatales > Posidoniaceae > Posidonia > Posidonia australis. Next base: position 13,675 of record JAMKQA010007576.1, on the reverse strand, counting down.
GAAAATACAAGCTATACATCAGAATGGCATTAGGTAATCTAATCATAATTTTCTTGAATGGCAAACTATCTATTTCCATTCTCTTCAATGGAGGATTTAGACCCAGAATCATCCATGGTCATGTTTGAGGCTATTTTTGACGAGCTACCACTCTCATTTCTGAGGCAAATTGCAGGCTTGTTTTCCATTTGTTGTTTCAATTGCCAGTGCATGATGCTTGCCATCAATGTGAGCATCATCTTTTGATTCACCTAATGAGATGCATTCTCAAAAATGTATTTTGAATGATAAAACTAGAAATGTAGCTAAACTGTTAAAGTAACAGCAAGAAGAAAAATCCAAGTAGTCAATTACCTCCAGTATGTCTTCTGGCAACAGAAAGATGGAACATCCGAGCTTCCTTGTCACAGAAAAGATATATGTGGCATTCATCTTTTTCTCTTCCTCTGCATTTAATCAAGCAACTTGATTCTTCATCATTTATCCAAGGAATGGAACCTAACCTATCATTCTTTTCATACTTATTTCCAAGGATGGAAACTCAAAATTGGATAAAGTGCAACACCTAGTATAAAAGATGAAGTACCTCAATTTGGATTCTTATTCATCATATAAGTGACTCACATCTTGCTCTTAGACAAGCTTGATCCCGAAGAATGGCATTTCCTACATTTGAAAGTCGTAAAACCTTATAAGCAGTAAATTTAACTATAACAAACATCCAACAACTTTTTTGCAGATGTGGTACCATATGCATGAAAAAACATCGCCTCTATAATCCATTTCAGGATTAAAGTTAACTACAGTCAACAAGAATTACTATCAGGGCAAAATTGCTATCTAAGTGAATAAATTATAAAACCAAACCCATAAGAAAGATCAGATAGCATGGAAAACCATCCACCCAAGCAAGCTCGCTACAAAAGCTTAGTATGAAACATGTTAAGATCCAAAATTTCCTGTTGCTTGTCATGGATTATTTTCTACTAGCCAGCACCAATAGCAACACTTGTCCAACAAAAGCAAAGTAATACTAAACGCCACTTTCATACAAAACCACGAAAATTGTATAGTTGATATAGGTCAAGAGTCAAATTTCAAAAAAAACATATTGACATCCAAAGATAAAGAACATCAAAAGGCAAAAATACATAATAAATACCATATAGAAAGAGCATCTATAGCAACCTCAGCATCCGCCATGTGCCTGTCAACAAGAGTAAAATGGTGTTGTACCATATTTCTAGGCTGTTAAGAAACTAACTCATTGATTTCACTCTCAAAGATCTCTTATAAATCAAACATCGCTTATGATCCTAAACAAATTGTGCAAGAAATACACCAATTCTTGGCTGAAGTAGAACTGTAGAAGCAACCACTGAAAATCTAGAACATATTCATTAGTAATGGAAGGCTAAAGCGAGGATTGAACCAGAATTGCACCGGATCTCCTTCATCTACTCACACTGTTTGTCCACTTTTATACAACAGTAAGATAGCAATATGCATCACATATTCACATTGGGATCAAATGTATTTTGTAACAAAATTTTTGTTGGCTTGTGATTAAGATGCATATCATTTTGAATTTTTGATTTCTGACTTGAAAATGGAGTTTTGATCGAAGGACTTACTGAGCTACTAGCCGTGATTACAGTAGTGACTGTTGTCTAGAGAGCGGAGCCGCTGTCGTCTGGTGGCCCCTTTGTCGGCGAGGAGGACTAGAGGAGCCGCTGTCTTCTAGTGGTCCCTTAGTCGGCGAGGAGGACTGAACTAGGAAGGGAAGCTGGAAGGACCCAGTAGCCAGTAGGGTTGAGGAGATGAGTGGAGGAGGAGGCTTTAGAAGGAGGCGGAGGAGACAGAGGAGGATGACTCGTCCTGTCACCTATGGGCTGTTAAGGAGGGCCAGGAGGCGAAGGCCAGAGGAGTGGAAGAGGATGGTTTAGGAGGAGGCAGAGGAGGCGGAGGAGGACGACTCATCCTGTGGGCTGCGGGCTGCCGTGGAGGGCCAGGAGGCGGAGACCGGAGGAGTGGAGGAAAAGGGTTTAGGAGGAGGACTAGGAGGAGTGGAAGAGGGTTTCGAGGAGGGCCAGGAGGCGGAGGCCGGAGATGGGAGGAAGCAGGAGGCAGGAGGCTGCGACGGGAGGAGGTAGGAGGCTGCGATGGGGTGACGGGAGCAGGCTGCAGGCTGTAGGCTGCAGGCTTGTTGTTAGAATGTTAGGTTTAGGGTTTTATTTGTAGGGATTTTATATATATGTAAATTTTGCAAATATTATATTTAAGTTTTTATTTATTAATTGTTAGATACTTATGTCATAAGTTTTACATATAAAAAAATAAAAAAATATATTAAATTTTCGAATTCAGATATTTTCGAATTGGATGTATCAACATCCGTATTCGATCCTATTTTTTTCGAATTTTTTTTTTCGAATTCGGTTTGTCAAATATGTTTTCGGATAAAGATTCAAGATTTTGAATACAGATTCGAAACGAATATTCGGATACTTTCAGATTTCTGACACCCCTACTAAAAGAGACATCTGTTTTTCTCTTAGTCTTAGATAATACTCTAGTGGACGTCTGGAGCAAATGTCCATTTTTCTCTTGGCTATTGCAGTGGGCTAACGGACGTCCGTCAGACTATTTTCAGCCCATTCAAGGCACAAAACTCAATGAATCTTTATCTTAACTTGAATTCTTCCATATGTGTAGTATTTCTCTCTCTTTGCCAAAACCTATTGTATCAAAGCTTGTACAATCCAACTAAGTCAAAACAGAACTCGAACTTAGTTTGTTGAAGAGACTTGATCAACGTGCCAGTTAGATTATTTGTAGTACTAATCTTCATTACTCGGATCTCATCATCAGCAATGACTTCCCATATAAAGTGGTACCTAACATCAATGTGCTTTATTCTCTCATTAAACGTTTGATCCTTCAATAGATGAATGACACTTTGACTGTTACAATGCACAACAAAATCATCTTGTTCTTGATTGAGCTCAATAAACAGATTCTTTAATCATATGGCTTCTTTGATTGTCTCTGCTAAAGCCATATATTAAACTTCTATGATTGATAACGTTCCAGTTGACCACACAACCTCCAATGGAAAATAAGTATCCTGTAAGAGACCTTTTGTCATGATCACCTGCAAAATCTGAGTCAACGAACTCAACTAATTCTTCTTCATTCCTTCCAAATTCCAAACGAACATCTATAGTACTTCTGAGGTATTTCAAAATCCACCTACACTGCTTGTCAGTACTCCTGCACTGAATTTTGCCATATATCTACCAATAATATCGATAGTCTATGTAATATCTAGACGAGTGTAAATTATAGCATACATGATGCTTTCTACTGCATTGGAATAATGAACACGAGACATATAAACCTTTTCTTCTTCTGTTTGTGGAGACAGATTTGCAGAAAGCTTGAAATGTACTCTAAGAAGAATTCTTTCTAACTTGGAGTTTTCCATCCCAAACCATTATAGAACTTTTTTTAAATATTTCTTTTGACAAAGATACAACTTCCTACTCTTTCTATCCCTCTAGATTTCCATGCCAAGAATTTTTTTTCTATGGCTCTAAATCCTTCATTTCAAATTCTTTACTCAATAAGGCTTTCAAATTGCAAATCTCATATTTATTAGTAGCTGCAATCAACGTATAATCAACATATAGAAGCAAATAGATAAAAGAGTCATCATCAAGTTTCTTTATGTAAACGCAACTATTATAACTACTTCTATGATACTTGTGTGTAACCATGAAAGCATCAAATCTCTTATATCATTACCCTAGCGATTACTTCAAGCCATACAATGACTTCTTTAACAAATAAATTTGATATTCATTTCTTTTAACCGCAAAACCTTCTAGTTGCTTTATATGATTTTGTTTATCTAGTTTACTATGAATGAAAGAACTTCATGTCGTAAGATGCTACCAAAGTTAACAAAATACGAATAGAAAAGTGTTTAATAACAAGTGAAAAAATATCATTGTAATCAATACCATCAACCTGAGTGTAGGCTTTAGTAGCTAAACAAGTTTTATACTTTATGTTTGTGGCTCCATGTGTGCCCTCCTTTCTCTTAAACACCTACTTGCAACCAATATTTTTCTTTTCTTTGGATGGATCTATCACAGCCTAAGTTGTATGCCTTTAAAGAAACTTCATCTCCTCATTCATGGAAAATAATCAAGACGATGAATTATGGGCAGAAATAACCTCAATATAAGAAGAGGGTTCACCTCCATATGTAATTTCTATTGCCACTGAAAAAACATATGCAATAATTGAATAAGCATACTTTATATTCGGCTTCGCTGTTCTCCTTAATCTCTCTCTAACGACACTATATGGTTCTTCTTCAACTACTTCAGCCTCTACATGCTCACCATCTTGAAAATCAACTACAATAGGTCGTAAATGCTCAATTTCTAACTCCACTTGTTTGGAGACATTCACTTAAGAACATGTATCATCAAAAGCAACAAAACCTTCCTTTGGAGAAAGCATCATTGATTTATAAAAGATCACATTCTTATCAATCAACAATTTAGGTGTCTTTGTGTTAGTACACCACAACCTATAGCCTTTCACATAACTCAAGAAAATACATTTTCTAGCTCTAACATTTAATTTTCCATCATCACAATGAGCATAAGTGGATCAACTAAAAATCCTTAATTTAAAATAATCAATAGAACTACCAAACCATATTTCTTCTAAAGTCTGAAAATCAATAACTGAGACCGGAGATCTATATATTTATCAAATGGCGCATAGTAGATATAACCTTGGCCTAGAAAGATTTTGAAAGACCTGCATTCAATAGCATACATTGGCCTCTCTTAACCAGAGTTTTGTTCGTTCTTTCTACAACACCAATCTATTGAGGACTGTACAAAGTAGTACGATAACGCCTTATGCCTTCGTTTCTGCAAAATTCGTCAAACTGAGAGTTGCAAAATTCCAGTCCATTATCTATTCCAAGCAACTTGATTTCCTTTTCTATTTGATTTTCCATTAGAGCTTTCCACTGTTTGAAATACTTAAATGCCTCATCTTTGTACTTCAACATGTAGACCTATACTTTCCTTGAGAAATCATCTATAAAGGTCAACATGTAATAGACACCTTTAAGATATGAAACACATGACGGACCCCATAGATCTGAGTGAACATAATCTATCTTGGCTTTTGTTTTATGGATTCTTATCTTAAAGCTCACTCTTTTCATTTTTTTTCAAGTACACAATGGTTATAGAAATTAAGCTTACCTGTGCACTGGTTACTGAGGAGTCCTTTTTTACTTAATAAAGTCATCTCCTTCTCGCTCATATGTCATAACTTCAAATGCCACAATCTTGTTGTATCTTATTCATGATTAGGAAATGATGATGTCGTTGATGCACTTGAATTTGTTATTGTCCTCCCTTACAAGATATAAAGACTTCCAATTCACTTGGCTTTTACAATCACCAAAGCTCTCTTGGAAACTGTCAATATTCCACCTTAGCTGAGTATTTTAGCCTGTTTGATTCGAGAGTGCCTAAAGAGGTGAGAGTCTTTGCCAAATCTGGAACATGGCCAACAATGGAAAGTGTTCTCACTATGCCATTATACATTTTGACTTTAATTGTGCCTCTCCCAACGATCTTGTAAGGTGAATCATTCCCCATGAGCACATCTCTACCTTCAATTGATTCATAAGTGAAAAACTAATCTCTGTTAAGACACATGTGATCAGTACAATCAGAGTCAAGAATCCATTCATTCTTGTATTTGCTTTCATTTGTGTCCAGAAGAACTAAACTGTCTAAATCTGCATTCGCAACATTAACTTGGACTCCATCAGACTTGCCTTGATTCTTGCCATCAGTTTTCCCTTTTCTTTATTTTGAAGCTTGTAACACTCCTCCAAGATATAATCCTTCTCTTGTAATAGTTGTAAAACTTAGATTTATCCTTAGATTTAGATCTAGACTTATTCTTGTTGCTACTTGATCCTTTTCTCATGGATATTCCCCTTGAGAATAGGGCTTCACTCTTCACATCTCTTTTTTGAGTTAATTTTCTATCCATCAATTCTTTGGAAAGTAAAGATTTTTTAACATTCTAAAGGAAAAAAATCTTTCCTATAGATAACAGCATTTCTAAAATTCTTGAAAGATGGTGCCAAAGAACATAAAAATAGTAAAACTTGGTTATCATCTTTTATCTTAACATCAGTATTCTCTAAATCCAAAATTATTGAGGTAAACACATCCATATGTTGTTTAATAGGTGTGGCTTCACTCATCTGAAACATAAACAATTTTTACTTCAAGTGTAGACGACTAGCTAAAGACTTCGTCATATACAAGGATTCAAGTTTTCGCTAAATACTAGCTATACTTTCCTCATGAACGTTCTCTCACAACATCTCATTAGACACGAACAACTAAATTAAGGTTAATGCCTTTTCATCAAATTCCTCCCACTATTCCTTTAACATGGTGTTGGGCTTCATTTCCTTTCCAAGGATGGCCTTCTTCAATCCGTTTGGATCAAACAATCTCTCATTTTTACTTGCCACAGATCAAAATTCACATTTCTGTCGAATTTTACAATCTCGAATTTCATTATTGACATTTTTACACAAACAAACGAACAATCCAAAATAACCAGACTCTGATACCACTTGTTGAGAAGAGAAATATGCACCTGGATTGAAAATAAAGATTGTGATGCAAAATAGTGTTTGAAAAACATGTGAATAATATATAGAATTACACAAACCAATAACAAAACTCGTAAGAGAAAGAAATAAGGCAAAGAAGGAAGAGGGAAAAGAAAACACACCAAAATAAATACAGAGATTTACGTGGTTTGATCGAAACCTACATCCACGAGTGAAGAGGAGATTAAATCTACTAGATTTTGAGAGTCCAATGGTAAGAGAGGTGTTTAGGAGAGTTGTAGTCGCTGTCCTTTAAGTTTACAAGTAAAAAACCAAGTTACAAAACCCTAAAACATTAGTTATATATTTATAGCCTGCCGCAATGGATGTCCGCAGTAGACGTTTGTTGAATCTCTGAATTTAAATTTAAAAAACTACAAATGAAGTGAATGTTTGTTGTGGACGTCCGTTTTTCCACTATGATGATGACATACTTCAACGAACGTCCATTTTTCTCTTGATTTTCGACAGTACTCTAGGAGACATCTAGAGTGGATGTTCATTTTGGTTATTGTAGCGGACTAGCGGACGTCCAATGCGAGCGTACGTTAGGTTATTTTTAGCCCATTCAAGACACAAATTCAATACCTACAAACAAGGGTTGATCTACATAGAAGTAAAAGTGGTCAATTGAACACCTTAACTTCACAATAAACATGATTCCCAACATATTTTTCCATAAATAAAGGAAAATTCTATGGTACCTATAAGATTGTCTCGTAGAGTTATAATTAGCTATTAGAAGTTACAATTATTTATTTACAATTATAAATCTCACCATTCATATGTTTGAATGAATGGTTAAGATTAAAATTTTTGATACTTAACAAATTTTTTAATTCCCATTTGAATACCATAGACACATGTTGATATGCCTTGATTTCCATATTCGGTCTAACCAATTGGATGACCCATACATCGAGGCCAGCGTGTGACGTGATAAAGGAATATATTATGACCCAATTATCCATGGGGTTCGAGGACAAAGTACTGAGGTTTTAATTTTTGGATCTAGTTATCTACAAACATGTCTCTACATGTATGCAATGCATCTTAGGACATCTTACCGAGAGTTTAAGTTTTCTATAACTTGTATTTCCTCTTTGCCTTCTAGGGTTCATGACTTTGAACCATGTAATTTCTATATGTTGAGTTTTATGCTTTGATTAAGTTGAAAACAACCTGGCGAACGTCCACTTAATCACTGCCAAGATAAGAGTTTTTGCAGATGTTTGCTCAAAAGTTTTCTACAACAACGGGAGAAAAACAGACATCTGCTCTAGATGTCCATTGGAGTATTGCCGAAGACTAGAAGAAAAACAAACGTCTGCTCTGAACGTCCGCTAAACCATGCTATCTTCACAGTGGAAAAATAGACATCCACTCTAGACGTTCGCTTCATCTGCAGCTTTTTAAAATTGAATCCAGAGCTTCAACAAATGTCTATTGCAGACGTTCGTTGTGGCAGACTATAATGATATAATCCCGTTTTAGGACTTTGTAACTTATGGAAAATTTGTTTTTTTTTATTTGTAAACCTAGAGGATGGCAGCAACAATTCTCTTAAGTACCTCCCTCACAATTATACTCCTAAAATTTAGTGAATTTGATCTCCTCTTCACCCGTAGGTGTAGGTTTCAACTGAACCACATAAGATCTTGTATTTTCGTGGTGTGTTTCTTTTTTTCCTTCTTTCTCTTGTCTTATTTTCTTATCCCATGAACTTTGGTTGTTGGTTTATAAGATTCTACACAATATCCACATGTTTTCAATCTATTTTCCGCATTACAATTCATATTTTATGATCCAAGGTGCATTTACATCTACAATAAGTGGTACCAAAGCCTTGTTAGTTAGATTGTTTGATTATTTATGTGAAGATGTTTTCAATCAAGTTTAAGATTAAGAAGTTTAACCGGGATGTGAACTTTGGTCTATGGTAAGTGAAGATGTGAGGTTGTTTGATCTACAATGGATTAAAGAAAGCCATCCTTGGAAAGGAGATGAAGCCAAACACTATGACAAAAGAACAGCGGGAGGAACTTAATGAAAAGATGTTAACCTTAAACTAATTGTTTATGTCCTATGAGGTTTTACGTGAGATCGTCGATGAGGAAAGCACAACAAGTGTCTAGGGGAAACTAGAATTCTTATATATAATGCAGTCTTTAGCTAGTTGTTTACACTCAACGCAAAAGTTATTTACGCTTCAGATGAGTGAAGGTATTCCTAATTCCTATTAAATAACATATGGATGAGTTTACCTCTATAATTATAGATTTAGATAATGTTGATGTTAAAATGGAAGATGAGGACTAAACTTTGCTACTTTTATGTTCTTTCCCATCATCCTTCAAGAATTTTAGGGAAACCTTTATCTTAAGAAAATTCTTATCTATGGGAAAGATTCTATTTAATCTCCTCTTCGTTTGCAGACGTAGGTTTCGATCGAACCACGTAAAATTTTGTATTTTCTTGATGTGTTTCTTTTTTCTTTTTTTTCTTACCCTATTTTCTTCTCCCACGAACTTTGATTGCTGGTTTGTGTGATTCTATACCATATCCACACATTTTCAATCTATTTTTTGCATTGTAATCTATATTTTGTAATGTCAGGTGCATATGACATGTACAACACTATATTTGTAATTTGTTCTCAATTTCTTTCATTTTGTGATTTTTTTTCTATTCCACTTTGATCATACGAATTTTCCTAACAAATAGAAATTAGTTAAAGCCTAGACAATATTTTTTGAGCCTAGTAAATCTCAAAAGACATTAGTGTTATAATCAATTGAGTTTTTTTAAGGGAATAGTCACTTGTGTGTTGAATTTATCTTTCTTGGCATTTGATTTTAACTTTCTTTCTTACATTAAGTTGAGTTTATTGACGTTATATTGCAATCATTCTAAAAGAAAATTATGGATTTTGTTTAGAACAACTCAACTTGCCAAACGAACGTTCTTTTGTATTGACAACAAATGATCAATATTTTGCATATGTGATGCAATTTCTCTTTAAGAGCTGTTGATGTGAGGACATTTGAAGATTGCACATTAGCAAAACACTAATGGTTTAGACAAGTATTTCATATACATTAATGATTATTAAATTTCTCAAATTCCAATGACTTTGGCTGACACCAATGTCCGTGAGTTTAAGTGATAAATTAGAATGGATTTTGTCTCGTTCGTTATTAATGAAAATCATGTTTCTGAGGTAGTGTTGCCATTCTCTTTACATTTTGGATTTATTGCTATTTATATACTTTATTATCATAATAACATGGTTCTTTTTGTGTTTATACTAGTGGAAAGCAACTGTACAGTGCACGAAAAAAAAAAGATTGAATTTTATATTTGAGGATTTATAATAATTGAGAGTTTACAATTACATATTTCGTTTAAAATTAACAGGAGATTAGATATTTGAATTTTAAATAAGTAAGAGATTTACAGAGAACAAATTACTTTAAGAAAAGACAGTTCGATGTTTCATAAATGTCTTTCGATCCTATTATGGGTAATGGTTTCCCTTAATACAAAAGAAAATTTATCTCGAAAATAAATGTAAGGATGTTGCATGGTTAATTCAAGTATTCGATTAATATCCGTCGATACACTCATCATCTTCTCTTAAATAGATAAATAGATAGGCAGATATTTTATGTTGTAATTTAGACATTATTCTGACCAGAAATCATAATAAATTAAAAAAAACAAGGAAACCAACAGAGATCTTAATCCATCAACGGTTGATTAGTAGTCTACTCTCGTCATCCTTTAAAGTAAGTGAACCAACAACTAATCATGCAGATTGCACGCTTGATATCATTATACTTTTCCAATGATAATTGTTCTGGTTAGTAGGGAATTTTGCATATAAATCTACTCATTTTCAGTTTCTGCAGCTAGCCGGACCTTTACTTCACCTTTTTTTTTTTTAAACTTTCAAACATATTTATGATTTTTCCTCCTGAAACATCTCTACACCAAGTGGGAGGATATGTAGTCAGATCCATCTATAGTTCTATACATCCCATAGGCAGATTGGACTATTTGGAAAAGCCAGAGCTTGCAAAAAATGGAAAAGAGATGACTTTATATGCGAAGCTCACATTTTCCAAATGGATATCAAATGGATATGCAAGAAATTCATACGTGTGCAAGCGAAGAAGTACTCGAGGAGATGATGATATCTGTGGGCGGATTTGTTTTATTTATGCCAACTTTTAACGTAATTGCTCAAAACTAGGCTTTGTTTGTTTGTTCTTTTGTCACTTTTGACATGTTATATTGGTTAACTAGTATTTTTTTTCTTGGAATTTTCTCATCTCACCTGATGAGTCTCTTCTCCTACTAACTTTTTTACTTCTCCCTTTGCCCTGGCTTTTGCTTTTTGCTCTTTGATTTCGTTATCTTTTCTTTGAATTTTAATTTGTTGCCTTCCTTGAATTTAGGTCATTATTAGACTTTCGTATTTGTGTATTCTCTTCTCTATTTTTGTACTCTACTTTTGCTTAATTCTCCTTCTAATGGATCCCAATATTTACTTGATGGACCCTGGCATTCACAAATTAGAATTCTAAATTTCAGTTTAGAAGCATCAGTTGTGGATGGAAATTTTATTGGTATTGTCTAGAGTATAGTAATGTATTTTCTCAAATTTAAATTTACAAGCATCAACTGTGGATGGGTAGATTTTTTTTGTGTGTTCTAGAAAGGTCGCAAAGCAAAGTTGAAGTTGTGAACCCATTTGTCATTCCTTATCCTAATATTGTTGCCATCTTCCACAAGCCAAGTACTATTGCTTCTAATGAAGTTTCTAAAATGAAGTAATTGATCACTAGGTGGTGGAAACATTATTGGGGATATTTGACCCAAAGAGAGTCAAGTTCTATGAGAAAATACCATGTCAGTTACTGATGAGGGATTACTAAAATATATAGATGATTTCAAATAATTGATGGTTTGACCAAACATGAGTGAGAATTAGGTTAAAAGTCCTTTTATGGCTAGCATTTCCGTTTGTGTTGCTTCTCCAAAAACTAGGAGATCGTCGACAAACATAATAAGGTGAGCAATGATAAGTGCATTCTACATGATATGTACTCCTCTAATTAGCTAATTATATTCTACATGTTGAAAGAGCTTGGAGAGAGCCTCCATGGCTATGATGAAGAGAAATGGAAATACCAGACAACCTTGACGCACACCTCTAGTGGACTGGATGAACCCTTCGACACACTCATTGTGTAACCATGCCGTTGGGGGTGACCACAAATAAATAATATTATGTGCCAAAAGTCGGCAAAGCCATGGCAAAAATAAAATATGCAAATGCAGGAATGCAGGAGTCGCCACCTAGTCTATTAAAATGGAAGGCGAGGAAAACCATAAAACATGAAAATCATGCAAAACAAATAAAAAAGGGGCTGTGTGAACCAGAAATGCGGGTAAGGATCCCTGTTACGTACAAGGAAGGTGTTAGGCACCCTCGTACGCCCGATAAATCGGTCTTCTATTGATTTCTCTTTTGCTTATGAAATATCGGCTTTGTAGCCTTTTGCTGTACACCCGAGGGCGATATGCCATGCCATGCAAATGCGTGTGATGTCTAAAGTATAGGTGCATGATGTGTAGGGGTGTGTCCTAATGCACATAAATATCGCTCGTGTGCCGGACCAAGAGTTGATGCAATAATATTGCATAATAAGATCAAAGATCTAATGTCTTGAGCAATTTATCATCCTTGTTTTCTATATGCCTAAATGCAACCTAAAATGCAAGAAAACTGCTAAAAAAAAATCTGTGCCTTCCTAATGCATCAAGGAAGAAAACCATATGAAAACCAAGAAGCAAATCGGGTCGAGAAAGCAAGCAAAACATATAAAAAACATGCTGTATGCCAATGAAAACAGGCCATCGTGCCTGTTTGGTGCGTTAGACTGGTGCGTCAGTCTGGAGCGCCACCTATGTGCGTTTAGGTGGGCCAGTAAAGTATGCAGAGGCAAAAAAACAGAAAGCCATGTAAAGCAAAACATCAAAGGATGCATTCTGGAAAAATATGCAGTAGAAATCATTCTGTAAAACTTGGAAAACATGCATTAAAAGTGCTAAAAATGCAAATGCAATGATAATGGACCTTGTGCTCAAGGGCCAGTAGCCTCACACAAGATCCAACCTATTTGAGCTAGATGAAAGGTGCAAGATCCAGTCAGGCCACTGGATCATGGACTGATGCACAAGGTTCTCCACAAAGGAGTAAGGTGCAAGATTTAGCCTGGAACTGAATAATAAAACGAGGAAAACAGATGGAAAACAATCTGATCAAAAGCTGAAAACATGCAGGTGATATCTTGGCATATCAGAGAATCAATCATAAAGAAATAAGCTCAAAACTCTACGATAAAGTCATGCAAGTAAAGATGTAATGCGAGTGCTCTGATCTCTGGTTAGTCTGCGCGCCTGCCTGGTGCGCCAGACTGGTGCGCGGGTTGAGTGCGACCGGGATGTGCGTCCCAGGGAGTCTGGATCAGACTGTAATCTGATCCAGAACCCACCCCAGCAAAGATGCAAGGAGGATTTATGCTAATGCAGATGGGTTCATGCCAATATTAAAAACTGGAAACATGATGGGAATGCATAGAATCGAAAATCATCATGTAAATCATACTTTAAAAATAAAACAAGTTGATGGGTTCATGCATGAAAACACGCAAAGTGCCAAAGCATAGACATGTTCTAAATGACTGCAACCAGAGTGCATGATCATAATGATCATAAGCAAGCTTCTATGTACAAGAATACATGAAAGTGCGTGGCAAAGCTACATGCAATGAAATGATAAAAAGATGACAACTTATGCAAGCTTTATGCTAAAAACACAAACAAAGATTAGCATGAAGATTATTTAGCATGAGAAGCAAGCGTGTT
>JAMKQA010007575.1:0-51757 GCA_024699735.1 Posidonia australis | reverse complement strand
TTTCTTGGTTTTCCTCGTCTTTCCATTAAAAGACTAGGTGGCGACTCCTTTCCTTATCCTTTTGTTTTCCCTTTGGTGTTTCCGAGTCTTGTCTCTTCCTCTGGATTCACCATTTTCGCCGTGACTGTATCGGACCTCCCAGTGTATTCCTGCACACCGGAGTCAGGTTTTGGTGAACTGCGCCCTAGGGGTTCCACCGGCATGGTCACAGTGATAGTATAAAAGTTAGTTTTCTGTTTTAGATTTGTACCTAACAGTCTTGGAGAATCAACTTGAGGAATTGGGATATAGAGAAGACTGTTTCTATCTTGGATTTTTTTCAAGAATTTAATACTTGTTCTGAATACAATAGTGCTTCTCTTGGAGGATTCAGGTATTTCAGCTGATGCCTTTTCGAGTAAAGGATTGGACCATTTATGATTTCAGGAATACCATCTCATGGCTAGAGAGTCAAGAAGAGAAAGTGTAACCATGCCGGCGAGAGCCTCGGGATGGTTTCGACGCGAAAGGCCGAAATTCACGAGGGATCGGCGAAGTTACGACAAAAACAATAAAAATAAAATGCAAATGCAGGAGTCGCCACCTAGTCTATTAAAATGGAAGACGAGGAAAACCATGTAAAAACATGCAAGTCATGCAATGGAAAAGCAGGCCATAAACCAGAAAATATGGGTAAGGATTCCTGTTACGCACGAGGAAGGTATTAGGCACCCTCGTGCGCCCGATAAATCGGTCTTCTATTGGTTTCTCTATTGCTTATGAAATGTCGGCTTTTCAACCTTTTATGTACGCCCAAGGGCGATATGCCATGCCATGCTTATGTGTGTGGTGTCTAAAATATGGGTGTATGATGTGTAATGGTGTGTCCTAATGCTCAGAAATATCGATCTCATATCGGGTCAAGGGTCGATGCAAGGATATTGCATAAATAAGATCATGGATCTAGTATTTTGAGCGATTTATCATTCTTGCTTTGCTATATGCCAAATGCAATCTAAAATGCATGGAAAAGGCTAAAAACTAAGTTATGCCCTCCTGATGTATCAAGGAAGAAAACCAGGAAAACCCATAAACAAAACAAATCGAGGAAGCATGCTAGAAACCATATAAAAATCTACTGTGTGCTACTGAAAACAGGTTGATGCACCTGTTTGGTGCGTCAGATTAGTGTGTTAGACCGATGCGCCACCTCAGTGCTTCTATGTGGGCCAGAAAGATGTGCTGAGGGAAAATAGAAATCCATACTATGCCAAATCGTATGAAAACACATTTTGAAAAGTCATGCCATATAAAATCTCTGCAAAATTTGGAAAACATGCTTTTAAAGTGAAAGAAATGCAAGTACAATGACTTGTGGACCTTGTGCTCAAGGGCTGGTAGCCTCACACAAGATCACATGCTAAATGAAAGATGTAGGATTCAGTCATGCCACTGGATCATGGGCTGATGCACAAGGCTCTCCATGTAGGAGTAAGGTGCAAATAGCCTACCAAATTCCTGCCCAAGACTGAATATCCAAGGGGAGGAAACAATTGTAAAATGATCTAGTTTAAAACCGAAAAAAGGCATATGAAATCTTGGAATATCAAAGAACTAGCCCTAAAAGAATCAAGCTCAAAGTCCTTCATAAAATCATGTAAACAAAGATGCCAATGTGAATGCTTTGCTCTCTGGCCAGTCTAGTGCTCCTGCATAGGGCGCCAGGGTCGTGCGCTGGAGAAGCACGCCGCTCTGGTGCAGCATATAGGTGCTCCCCAGAAAATCTTGATCAGACAGCAATCTGATCCAGAATTGACCCAGAAAGAAAATGGGTGATTTATGCTAATGCAAGTTGATTCATGCAAGTGTGAAGAGCATGATGAACTGCATCTGATCGTTGCTATCTTATTAGAACATGATGATTGGTGGGTTCATGCAAAAAAGATTCAAACATGATCAAATCTGGAACATAAATAAGAGAAGATTGCACATGCAAATGACTACCTCAGGAACATAATAAAGAAAAGATAGCCCATGCTAGTGACTACATCAGGAACATAATGAAGAAAAGAGGGCTCATGCAAGTAAGGTAATGCTTCCTAGAAATGAAGTAGACATGTTATAATCAAAGCATAGATTTTCATGCAGGGTGTCTTGCAGAAAGAATAAATAAATTCAACACGAAATCTTCATGGTGATATAAAAAGAAACAGATCTATCATTTCTCGAAAGATAAAGGGGCCTACCTCGTCCGAAGTGGATGTTCCTTCAAGGAAGAAGAGAAAGACCCAAGATAATAGACTCCTAGATGCTTTGGAAAGGCTGAGAATACCTCTGAACGCAAGAGGAAAAAAAAAACTCGAGTGCAAGTGGGTGTTGCAGAATTCTGGAGAAAGCTCTCTTTCAAGATGATTCAACCCCTTCAAATGGTGGCCTATGGGGTCTATTTATAGGGATTTCCCATGGTAACTCCTAGGAAAACAAGGAGCCTCGTAGACGAAATGCCTGGAAGATTCCATGGCATATTCGTTGCTAGAGGTAACAGCCATGGGAGGTGGAAAGCCAGCGGCCCGCAGCCTGCAAAATTACTGGGCGCCTGGTATGTGCGTCGGGTATGTGCGCCTGCTAGGTGTGCTAGGTAGGTGTGCTAGGTAGATGTGCTAGGTAGGTGTGCTAGGTGAATGTGCTAGGTAGGTGTGCTAGGTAGGTGTGCTCTCCTACCTATCTGGATTTCTAGTTGGGCTGTGGGCTTGCTATAGGTTTAAGGTTGGTTCAAGAGTTAGCCACATCCAAAGCAACAACTGGAAAGCTTATTCATGGGTCACCTCAAAATCGGGGTGTCTACAGAAAATAAGTCGAAAGTCACATTTTTATGAGATGGATGCAAGCAATGGTAGATATAGTTGTTGACATAATATCTGTCCTTCAATTGTCTTAAACTTTAAATTTCATTTTATGTTAACAGCCTGAACCAGATGAGGTAAAGAAAATAGCTGCAGAAGGTATAATTGCTTGTTTGCAAGATGCTATTGAAGCTTCAAAGCAAGATCAGGTATAGTTTTGCAACTACACGATGCATCACTGCTTTTAGAATATTGCTAGTAACAACAAAATCTTTTCCTTTAGGTCTTCTCTGGAGTCATAGTCACATCTTTGTTGATATTTTTCAAAATTTACAGGTGCCTATGCTATCTTCTATTTATTTGAAGAGATATCTGAACTAAAAGCTGATAACATAATCAATTGAATTTACTAATTTCATGTGTTGTTCCACACTTTTACATACCACTTAGCAGTTTTGGCACTCATGATTCAATAATATTCCTGTAGATGTAGTTGTTTGCTTTTTTAGCAACTAAAAAACTCTGGTTCTACAAAATTCTATATCTGGATCTACCACATTCACTTTTAACCTTTTTTAAGTAATTTTACTTGTATGATATGAATAGTGCATTTTGATTTGCTTGTCTTTCCTAGCTTAGTTTGCTGCATATCCTCCGTAGAAATTAATTTTGCTGAATATACCATGAATTTTCTAAACTTGTGGATGAAGGAAAAGCATCACTCACCAAGAAGGAACTAGCCAAACTGGCTGTTAACTGTCGACAAATTTATGCAGCTGAGTTGGAAAATGTGGCTCACTCTCCTAAGAACCAGAGTGATGAAGTGTAGGGGATTGTGACAGATGACACGGGATTTGACAGTGACGCAACAATTGAAATGACAGAAGAAGAAATCGATCTAGCCTGCCGGGGAGTTCAGATATGGTAGACTTTTGGTCGGTGAGGTAACTAAGTCCATCTTTTTATTTCCTTGCATTTAAACTTTGTCGTGGCATTATCACGTGAAGGCCAAGGACGTCTCAACTCTCAAGTTACAGTTTTCTCCTCATCTTCTTAACGAAAGCATTATGTTGTCATATAACTGCTGCTATGCTATTGTCTGTTTAGACGTTAGAGCTTGTAGTTTGTCACGTTGGTTTGTACAATACACTGTTTTCTTGGGTCACTCATTAGTCATTTCCATTTCTTGCTTCTTATGAACCGAAAGTGGATATATTGTTTTTTTAAATTTGTTTTTGCTTCTTTTTTTTCTAATCGCAGGATGGAATCGACAACACCGGTTGTAGTTTTTCATTAGCACATTTTCATGTTCTTCAGTCATTGTAATTACTTTGGCTATGTCATGCACATTTTCATGTTTGTTCTCTGTTTTTTTCAAGTTCTACATTTTCATGTTTTTTATGGCTTTGTACCATGTGCTTTTTTTTTTTGGAGATCTTTGGCATGTCTGATACATGGTATATATATTAATGTTTTGTAATTCTTTAATTTTGGTAATCTGATGCATGTCTAACAATGTGTCAGTGACAATAAGGAATTTCTGGCAGAAAATTTTAATTTTTTTTTATTTTTTATTTATAACTTGTAAGGACCTAGCGAGGACATTTTCCTCGCTAAGTCCTTGCAATTTATTTTTTAGATTTTTTTTAAAATTTTTGCGAGAACATGGCGTGGACATTGTAAGGAAATTGCGACTAATAGCGATGACATTGCGAGGACTTTCTATCCTCGCCAAGCCCTCGCAAAATTTCTTACGAGGATTTCACTAAGAAATTTACTCGCAACTGAAATTTAACGATGATGTATTTTGTGACTTATTGTCCTCACAATGCCCTCGCAAAGGTCATTAGCGAGGAAACCGCAAGGACATTGGGAGGACTTAGCGAGGACATCTTTCCTCGCGATTTCCTGTTTTTCTAGTAGTGAGTCGAAGTAAGCATCCAAAAATCCAAGTGACCAAAGGGACTAGCCACCCCTTGCATACAATTCTAATAGCCCCCTCTAAATCCAGATGCCTATTACCCCCAAGCAAGGGTTAGAGTGAGCCTACAAGCCTAAGAGGGAGAAAAGAAATAAACCAAAAGTCAAAAAAGTAGGTCTAAGCCCCCAAAAGTATGGTACGGAGCCTAACCTACTAAATCATCCATCTCGGAGAGCCACCAACTGCCTAGAAATTTGGGTAGTGTCTTGTGAATCGAGGTGTTCTTCTCTTCTCATAGCAGGCATCATGAGCATTCCAAATCTTGAGGGATGAGGCAACAAAACACTATCATTCTTGCATACATTATCTTTTGCCCACTTATCAAGGTCTTGCTGAGTTCTAAACCAAGGGCATATCAGCTGCTCCTTGGCCAAAGACCTAGCTGAGGATACCGTACACCAAGGGAATGTCAACTGCCTTTGTGGTGATAACCTTCCTCGCCAACCAGGGGCATGTCAGTTGTCCTATTGGTTGACGCTTCTTGGGACAATATCTTTAATCAGAACATGTCGTCTGCTCCATGGCTCGAGCGTAGAAACGAAGACAACTATAGCCATGAGCCTCTGAGATCAGAGCAAAGTCAGAATATTAGTACTCTCCAAGTCAACAGGTGAGAGCATAGTCAACAGTCCAGTGCCAAAGACTAACTCTCCAGAAGTCAGTTGGTAACACGATAGTAAGCCCAGAGTTGTCAGCAATCATCCAGCAGGTCCGTCTTATTCGAGGAGGAAACAATGCCCTCGTGAAACCCTTATCTAGCTAAGCCCCTTGCATCAGTGCAGAATTTGAGCAATGATTTATCCAGATCAACCATCATCGTCCTACAGTACCAATAGCATCAAATGAACAGATGGAGCAGTCATACAGTGAAGCAGGTGAGCTACAAACAAGAACAAACCTCCTGGTTAGCATGCAAGTTGCACATAACCTTCATCCCTTTTCTCGTGACTCGTCTAAGTCCGAAGGATATCTGAGTTGCTGGCTCCTTGTATCCAAGGACCAGCATTTATCCCTTTTCTCGTGACTCCTCTAAGTCTGGAGGAGATCCAAGTCACTAGCTCCTTGTATCCTAGGACCAGCATTTATCCCTTTACTCGAGACTCCTCTAAGTATAGTGGAGAACTGAGTCCCTGTTTCCTTGTATCCTTGCAACAACCTTTATCATTTCCTCAAGACTCCTTTAAGTCCAGAGGAGATCGAAGTTGCAGGCTCCTTGTATCCAAGGACCAGCATTTATCCTTGCCTCGTGACTCCTCTAAGTCCGGAGGAGATCCTAGTCACTGGCTCCTTGTATCATAGGACCAACCATTATCCCCTTCCTCGAGACTCCTCTGATCCTAGTGGAGATCTGAGTCGCTGGATCCTTGTATCTTAGGACCAGCATTTATTCTTTCCTTGAGACTCCTCTAATTCCGAAGGAGATCCGAGTCGCTGGCTCATTGTATCCTGGTCTAGCCTTCATCCTTTCCTCAAGACTTCTCTAAGTCTAGAGGAGATTCGAGTCGCTGGCTCCTTGTATCCTAGGAATAGCATTTATCCTTTCCTCGAGACTTCTCTAAGTCTGGAGGAGATTCGAGTCGCAGGTTCCTTGTATCCGAGGACCAGCCTTTATCTCTTTTCTTGAGACTCCTCTGATCCCAGTGGAGATCCGAGTCGTTGTTTCCTTGTATCCTAGGAACAACCTCTATCCCTTTCCTCGTGACTCCTCTAAGTCTGAAGGAGATCCGAGTCGCTAGCTCCTTGTATCCTAGGACTAGCCTTTATCCCCTTTCTCAAGACTCCTTTGATCCTAGTGGAGATCCGAGTCGCTGGTTCTTCATATCCTAGGACCAGCCTTTATCTTTTTTTTGGAGACTCCTCTGATCCTAGTGGAGATCTGAGTCGCTGTTTCCTTTTATCCTAGAAACAACCTTTATCCCTTTCCTCAAGACTCCTCTGATCCCAATGGAGATCCGAGTTGTTAATTCCTTATATCCTACGACCAACCTTTATCCCTTTTCTCTAAATTCCTCTAATCCCAGTGGAGATCTGAGTCGTTGTTTCCTTGTAGCCTAGGAGCAACCTTTATGCCTCTTTTCAAGACTCCTCTGATCCCAATGGAGATCCGAGTTGTTGTTTCCTTGTATCCTAGGAACAACCTTTATCCCTCTTCTCGAGACTCCTCTGATCCTAGTGGAGATCCTAGTCTCTTTTTCCTTGTATCCTAGGAACAAACTTTATCCCTTGCCTCGTAACTCCTCTAAGTCTGGAGGAGATCTGAGTCGCTGGCTCCTTGTATCCTTGGACCAGCCTTTATCTACTTTCTCGAGACTTCTCTGATCCCAGTGGAGATCCGAGTCGCTGGATCATTATATCCTAGGACCAACCTTTATCCCTTTCCTTGAGACTCCTCTGATCCTAGTGGAGATCGAGTCGCTGTTTCCTTGTATCCTAGGAACAACATTTATCCTTTCCTCGTGATTCCTCTGATCCTAGTGGAGATCTGAGTCGTTGTTTCCTTGTATCCTAGGAACAACCTTTATCCCTCTTCTCGCGACTTCTCTAAGTCTGGAGGAGATCCGAGTCACTGACTCCTTGTATCCTAGAACCAGCATTCATCCTTTCCTTGAGACACCTCTAATCCGAAGGAGATCCGAGTTGCTAGCTCCTTGTATCCTAGGACCAGCATTTATCCTTTCCTCGAGACTCATCTATGTCCGGAGGAGATCCGAGTCGTTGGTTCCTTGTATCCTAGGATCAGCATTTATCCTTTCCTTGAGACTCCTTAAGTTCGGAGGAGATTTGAGTCGTTGGTTCCTTGTGTCCTAGGACCAATATTTGTCCTATCCTTTCACGACTCCTCTAAGTCCGGAAGAAATCCTAGTCGCTAGTTCCTTGAGTCCTAAGGCCAGCATTTTGTCCTTTCTCTCGTAGCTCCTCTAAGACCAAAGGAGGTTCAAGCTGTTAGTTTCTTGTATCCGAGGACCGACTCCTTTTCCCTGGGCCGATAAACCTAACGATTCGGCGATGAGTCCATCAACTCATCATAGGGTTGATAGCCATAACTATTCGGCGACGAGTCTGTCAACTCGTCACCAGGCAGGTAACCATGTGCACTTGGGCAGTGAGTATGTTAGCTTTATCTAGCGGTCTCCTTTGCACAGTTTCAGGATGGCTACTGACGTATGACTCAGCATTTGACAGCAATTTATGACTTTTATATCTACATTGGATTGTATGAAATATTGTGTGCATGGAACAAAGTGATTTGTCATTCTGAATACTCTTTTAATAATGTTCTGCAGACTTGAATCAAGAAAGGCCGCAGCTCCCCTATTAGTCATGGGCTTCCCTACGATGGTCATACTGGTGAGTTGCTCAGAGGTCCTTTGGGCATGGATAGGAAAGTTAAGAAATGATGATCGTGACAAGCTGCAGACTTGGGGAATCTCCTCGAAATTCTTAGACATTGCAAATGTGGAGGTCTCCCGTTACTTCCTGTGTGCAGCTGCTTGGTTCTGGAAGCCTGCAAACCACACATTTTGCTTCGGAAGAATTGAGTTGACCCCTACATTGGAAGAAGTTCGTCAGGTGTGTTGTCTGCTAAAGTTCCTTGGGACCACTGTATTTAAGCGGCGAGAAGGATACTCTTCGGTGTTGAATGAACTGATCGGCCTGTCGACTGGCGATTATGGTTGTCAATTGATCTGTACTGATGGGCAGTCTCCTATGTTACAACTGATTTACATTGGCAAGATAGTCGAGATGCGCACCTCCGTGGGCGACAAGCTGTGGCTGAGAGGTTTCGTAGTCCGCTTCTTAAGCGAGTTGGGGTTCAGCCATGGCCGGACAGTGGTGAACATTGAGATTGTAGAAATTACTTTGGCAGTGATAACCCATCAGATAGACCTAGCCCCTATTATCCTGGCAGTGACTTATCAATCTCTCAACCGATCACTACGACGGTGCCGATATTTCTATGGTTGTGGAGTATTTGTGCAAGTGTGGTTGGTTGCTCATCTAAGGGTAGAGATCTTACACCCTCAGTGGTCAACCTTCGAATCTTATTGCCAAAGTGGCCATGCTCGCACCCTCACATCAGTTCGCAAGGAGTATGAGTGACTGGAGAGGTTGACAGTAGACAAGGTGACTTGGTGCATCATTCCTTCGGCAACTCACTGCTTTGAAGCCTTCTTCAATGATACCGACATGAAGCTTATCATCGTCCCAGGGCTGACCGGTGGTGTCGAATATTATCCAATTTGTGTGATGCGACAGTTCGGTTACCGACAAGACTCCTTTGCTCTTGGACCGATGCTAGTTGGATTCTAGGAGTACCCCTTGAGCTTTTACATGACGACAAAGGAACTGTCATGCCTACTTACTGGCTCTATCAAATCGAGCGACCTTATAGTCATAGAAGGGAAAGGTTGTTTAGCTGACTACGAAGCAGAAGTGGAGGAAACCTGGCCAATCTGCGGAGCAACTCCAAGTCCTACACTATTTCCAAAAGCAAGAGGCTTTAAAAGGCCCAGGGATGACCCATACTGTTAGCACTTGTTTTATGCTACTTGTTCATTACAGGCTGAAAATAAGTGTAATCACATCATTATATTTGACTGCTATAATAAATTCATTGGGACACATTTGCTAGCTTGTTTGGATGATTGTGATTGACAGGGAATTGCCATTGCTGTAACGTGTACTTAATTGTTTCAAGCTACTGCCCCTTTTTTGCCTGTTGACTTGGGGCTAGGGTATACCCAGTTAATAGTCAGGAACATCGTTTTGTTGCCTAGGCCTGGACAAACGAAACTGCCACAGGTTTCGGTACCAGGTTGGGTGGAACTCAATCTGTCTTGTTGGGACTTGTTCAAGTCGAACGAGTGCCATTTCTATCCTTTCCTAGACCAAGCAAGGTCTAGATGATCCCATCCTAGGTTCGTTCTAGATGGGACGAATCTTGGTGCCACTTACTTGATCTACCATTACGCTGATAGCCCTAACTATCCGACAGTGAGTTTGAAACTTACTATTCTTCGGTCGGTGAGTCCATCATTTCCCAAGTCTCCCCCCAGTCGTGTAACGAGCTCGACAGCCTTGTCCAGGCATCCCATAGCGCGAGTGGGGAAATCCCTCACGATCCCCTTTGAGAGCTGAGTTACCCACTCATCATCAGCATCGCCATCATGCATCACCTAGTATCAGGGTCATCCTTCGCATTAGCATCATGTATGGGCCACGAGTCATGACTTTTTGGTGCATTCGCCAAATAAGTGGCTCACGGCTCCAAAGTAAATACCACTCTCCTATGGACTCAAGTGGGGTGCCTTGTTTACCCTAAGCATCGATCTTGATTCCCTCGACCTCGCTCAGGGAGGGACATCTGTAGACACCCTGATTTTGAAGTAACTTGGCAATAGGCTCCTCTAGAAGATGCTCTGGTTGTAACCACCAAAACCCTAGCCCACTTAAGCCTACAAAATCCCATTCAGACCCACACTAGTCCAATCTAACCTAATCAAAATTAAAATAAAAAAAAGCATCTAAAACCATAAATTAATCAAGTGAAAACCCTAATTCAAGTCAAAATCAAATAAAATCCACTTAAAATCCAATTAATAAAAAAAAAACCCTAATTCAAGTCAAAATGAAATAAAATCCACTTAAATCCATTTAAAATCCAAGAAATTAAGTGAAAACCCAAATTAAAGTCAAAATCCATTAAAAACCCTAACTATTTAAATAAAAAACCATAATTAAAAAAGAAAACCCTAATTCAAGTCAAAATGAAATAAAATCTCCTTAAATACATTTAAAATCCAAGTAATTAAGTGAAAACCCTAATTAAAGTCAAAATCCATTAAAAACCCTAATTAATTAAATCAAAAACCCTAATTAAAAAACAAAAAACCCTAATTCAACTTAAAATGAGATAAAACCCACTTAAATCCATTTAAAATCCAAGTATTTAAATCAAAGACCCTAATTAAACTCAAAATCCTAATTAATTAAATCCAAAACCCTAATTAAACCAAAAACACTAATTAAAACAAAAAAACCCTAATTAAACTTAAAAACCAATTAATTAAACCCTAAATCACAAAATCAAAATCAAATTAAAATCACAAAACCCAATTAAAAACTTAAAAGCAAAACCTTAAAATCCATAAAAATTCCAAAACAAAAATAAAACAAAAACCTAAAATAATTAAGACCCTAATTTAAAACCAATTAATTAATCCTTAATCAGAAATTTAATTAAAATCATGAAACATAAATAAAAGCCTAAACTTAGATCCCAAAATCCATTTAAAAACCTTAAAAACAAATCCAAAACAAAAACAAAACAAAAATAACTAAAATAATTAAAACCCTAATTTAAAACCAACTAATTAAACCCTAAATTACAAAATTAAATTAAAACCACAAAACCTAATTAAAAACTTTAAATTAAAACCCTAAAACCCATAAAAATCCCAAAACAAATTTAGCAAAAAAACCCAAAAAACATAGCCCAATTTACAGGCCCAAATTCAGCCCAATACCCAATTTAACCCTAAAATCAAAAACCTTATATAGCTGAAAAAAATACTTTTGGCGAGCTTTCAACGCAAGCAACCCTCGACATCTCCGACGACAATTCCGGCGGTCAATCCTAAGAACTCCAGAGTGCATCCTTGACCCCCGTGATCTCCGAACCTTCCACCATGGCCACGCGCTCAATCCTACGGTACTCAGCCCTTGCAGGAGGGGATTGATGGCGTGGAAGGGCTTCACTGGGGTTTAAAACCTCGCCGCCAACAACCTTCAAACCCATCAATGTCCCATCCTCTCTAAGCGCAATCCAGCCCTGAGATCAAGCATCTAGTCCACACTAGAGACCTAGCATCCCTCCATGCATCTAGAAGCCCCTTTTCACCCCTTTTCGCAACCCAGCCATAGTTGCTGGAGAAACCAGAGCCTCGTCGACGAGAGCCACCGGAAGGACATCAAGCTTCATCTAGGTAATTCCCCCTCCCCTTACCTTCAATTCATGTTGATTTAGCGCTCGTAAAACCCCTCTAGGCCAGCTTGTCGGAGTTGGCAGCCCTGACTGCCTTCCCACGCCTCTCCGGTGGTGGGTTCACCTCCTCCGGCGAGCCCATAGCCCCCCTGTGGTGGGAGAAGGCCTTTGATGCCCCTCCTACCTCTTCCTCCTCCTCCCGAAGCTCCCTTGCTCTATAGGAGCTTCTCTTTGGCCTCCCGTGGACCCTGGCACCCCCTGCCGTCGCCATTGCCCTGTCGACCATTGACCGCCGTCGAGGAGGCACTGGAGTTCACCAGGCACCCCTGCTCCGCTCTGTTGCATCAGGGACCTCCACTCTGCCTCCACGAATTCCTCTACACTGCCATGCCACCGCTTGGACCACCGTAGCGCCCTTACGACCTCCACCGTGCCTGTCACCGGAGCTAGAGGTGGGAGGAGCACCTCAGACCTCCCCGAGCCTCACCGGTGCTTCCCATAGCCTCGCCATGCAGCCCCGGAGCTCCTCCAACCTCCGTCGCTTTGAGCCACTGCCTCCGGATGTGCCTCCGTAGATGTCCCCATCGCTAAAAGAAGAATGTCGATGAGGGGGGATCGACAGGACACTCTAGCCATTGGGAGCTCGATCGCCATCGTCAGATCCTCCTCCCATCTCCTCCTCACCTTCCCCCCACCTCCGATCTCCGATCCACCACCCTGAGGGCTCAGATGAGCCCCCAAGCTGTTGCCACCGGCGATCTTCGAATCACTAGCGGTGACTGTTATTTTTTTAAATTTATTTTAAAAACCCTTTAACTTATTTAATTGTTACAATTAGGTCCTACATTTTTATTTTTCAATCCCTGTAGTTTTAAATAATTTTTTGTTTCCTCTTGTTATCCTTGTAAATGTTGGATCTTTTTCCCTATTTCTTTTAATTTTTATTTTCAGTCTTGCTTATGCATGTTTTATCGCATCTAGGTCCTTGGAACTATGATTTCTTTACACTTGAGTCCTGAACAATTGCATTTAACCCCTGAAATCTTCTAAAATGAGTTTTCTTTGTGAAATTTGCAATTTGAACCCTGAAAGATTTTAAAATCACACTGACCATCATTAAAGTTGTATTTTTTTATCTCATTTAGGTCCTGAGTTTTTGTAACAAGCCCCTAGAATTTTTAAAATGAATCCTTATTAGAAAGTTTGCATCCTGAGCCCTAACAAACTTCATAATTACCTTGATCAACATGAAAGCCCAATTTTTATCACAATCAGGCCCTAACATTTTGCATATAAGTCCCTAAGTCCATAATAAACAGTTCCTGAGCACATGAAATTTGCATCTAGACTCTTTGATTAATTTTAAATCCATCACTTAGGTTTTTAAACGTTTTCTTGCATATTTTTGACATTTTTAACTCATTGCATTTCATATTTTGCATTTAATCATAGATTTCATTTAAAAATCATGTTTTCACTGTGATGTGATCTTTATTTTTACATTTTAATCCCATTTGCTCTTAGGTGTGAATTTTACAATTTAGACCCTGAGTTTTTAGGAAATTATTAAAGTACAATTTTCACATATCTTAGTGCCACATTCACTTTAGATCCATCATCTGCATATTAGAATAGAAGTCACTGAATGTGTTTTGATCAATATTCTCACCTTTTTTGTAAATTTTGCATTTTAGTCCGTGTGTTTGTCCTTTATTGTGTTTACATCGTTTTATTGTTTTTCCCTCCATGTTTTCTCACAAATAACATTTTCTTGACATTTGACACACATTTTGACATAACTTAGATCATGCATCATCTCCATACATGCATTTATCACATCTAGCCATCAAAATCACCAAATTGCCCCTACCATCAATTCATGCACTTATATGTTAGTTGTTGCACTCAGTCTTGCATAATTTTGTCCAAGTCATTCTTTAGCACCTTTTGCATATTTAGGCACTTATTCATGAATTTTACATAGCTTCTGTAACATTTGCATATCAGTCCATCCCTTTTTAGCGAGCAGGCATCGTATGTTTTTCTTTCTTGGATTTTTCTTCAATCTATTTTCGGAGTCCCTCATCTGACATTCGATTTGATTTCCTTTACTCCTATGTTTTGGAATTTTTTTGATTTGATTTGGATTTCATCACCCGAGGGCGTACACGAACTGATCAAAAGGCCCACATTGGCTCATTTGCGAATTATTTCTCCATTTTGAATTTCACGACTTTTTCCCTGATTCTGAGGACTTAGGTTGACCCCACTTTTTATATTTTGATATCAATAGGGTTTTCCGAGGTGTTCCTTTCAAAAACCACGTCATTTCATGTGATTTTCTTTGTCGTGTCGTATTTTGCGATTTCGTCATTTCATGTGGATTTCTTTGCAATTTTCGCATATCATCTTGCACATTCATCCAATTTTGTCATGGCATTCATATTAGCATGTTTAGAGCATGATCTAGGTTTAGCAAACATTCATTTAGCCCCTAGCAAGCAAATTAGGCTAGAAAGACTGAGTTTCTCGGGCGTACGGGGGTGCCTAACACCTTTCTCATCTATAATAGGAATCCTTACCCATCCTCTGGTTAGCAGACACTTGTCCTTCAGATTGGCATCACATGCATCCCATTCTTTGTGGTTTTCCTCGTCTTTCCCTTAAAAGGCTTGGTAGCTACTCCTTCACTTTTTCATTTTATCCTATCTTGCGCCTTCGCTATATTGGCATGGCTATAATCTCCTCTCTCTAGCGCAACTTCGTGTCGGATCCCCAAGTTGGCATGGTCACACTTACCAAGTCGAGTTGTGGGACGACGGTCCTTTCTTGAGAGTGCTGGTCACACTTGAGGATGGAAAACACTTGACCACAATAAATTGCATTCATGCATCTTGCATATGTCTATATGGCTAGGGACCACCTGTACCCTACTAACCTAACCTGCCATACAGACCATTCATTGCATTGTATGTTGTCCTTGCATCTGCATTATTGTCTACTTGAATCATGCATCCATGCATTTAGGATCCATGCATTGGAAGTGGAGCACAGACGTCACACTATTCTTTAAGAGAGCTAGAAACCTTAGAACTATGATCCTCCCATAACCAATTAAGTCCCACCCATCCTTTTGCTATTCCAATCCAAGTAAGCTCTAAGACAAGAAGCCACAAACCCCTTTTATATTTGATCAGTGGTAGGCTACTTGTCCCATGATCATCCCCATTTCACTCCTAGTCGGCACTAGGATTATGCCCCACGACCATCCTTAGTTTTTGCCCCATTAAAGCGTCACTCTCCATGGTTGACAAGTCTCGAGACTAGTTGCGACACATAGCTTTAAACCGGGCTTGATCCTGTAAAGACTGAGCCTTCAATATGACAGCAATGTTAATTGAACCACTTGGCTACGACACATAGCTCCGAAATCGAATCGGTTCCCTCTTTTCTTCTTCATCTATTGGTCCAAGCATGGAGGATCGTTTGAGAGTGAGCTCCCCTTTTCTAGAAATGTACAATGGGAATATCGTTCTTACCTTGGAGCCAATCTTGTTCCAAGATCACCTCCAAGGAGAGGCATCTATAGATATCCCATTTTCACATTTTCTAGAGCCATCTAGTATAGGAACCTTTGAGGCACCCCAGATTACAAGATTGAGGATCTCTGACTTATTTTCTAGAAGTTTCATGATTTTATTTAAAGACATTCTTGATTTTACTTGGTTCAGGATTGTTAGCTGTTGCAAAGCTAACCCATTCAAGCTAGTGGTAGGCTTGGGTCCCTTGAAAGTTTTTGGTGTGAGCTGCTAGCTGTGGCAGAGCTAATGCTCTCATCTTACTCAAATTGGTGGCAAATTTGAGTATTCTAAGCTTAAAGAAAGTGTTTTTATGATTTCATGTGATTTCTGAGTTTTTTTCTAGACTTTTAAGGAGTTTTTGTGGATTTAACATAAAAGATAGGGGATAGAACGCAAAAAGACGAGAATGTTGCCAGTGTGACACACGACAAGACTAGTTGCCAATCAAACATGCTACTAGACTCGTCACCACATCAGCAGTCGATAAGAACCCTAGAATTCTTTCTCAAGATAATTTGTTATCCTGGACTTTAATATAATATATGGGACATTTATAAATATTATCATGATTTTTCCCATAATTATTATAATTTCTAAGATTTTCTGTGTGCTTGAATAATTATTTAATATCATATAAATCCTTATCGATTACAGAATATTCTAGAAATTTCTAGAAAAATGGGTGATGTTAAGATTAATATCATATATTTTTATCATGATTTAAAATAAGATATGATATTAACTATGACTTTTTAAATGCTAGAATTATTTATAATTTAAAAAGGTAATTTCAACATGTGCTTAATTTCCAAATATTTATTTAGTTACGAGATTGAAATTTGTTATAGACATATTTAACATAATTCTCGTAATTATTGGGGATTTTATCTTTCAAATTTGAATTTGATTTTGAATTCAAATATTTTCTAGAATATTCTAGCGATTTTGAGAGCATTTAAAAATTATGAAACGAGTCGCATTCTATTACTAGATATTTGCTTGATTAGTTTTAGATTTTATTTTTAAACTTGGAGATATTTAGAGCTCGTTGTCATAAGGAGCAGTGAATAGTTTGTAAAAGACGTTTTCGTCTATTTTTCTACATCGAAAAAATAGGATCTATTGGGCTATCATCGGCTCTATTAGCGACATATTTAGATATGTCATTGGTACCACTGGCGAGGAGATCAAAATATCCATTTTTGAAATTTTCAAATTTGATTCGACATCTAGATTTTTTCTCTCTAGATGTTTTCAACGAGATCTGGCCTCCTTTAGAGGAGGCTTTCCAAATTTAGTGAGAAGTTGCCCAGAGAGATCAATTCTTGGCGAAACCTTGCTAAAATCATGTCAAAATCCTAGATCCATAGAGATCCTTTCAATCCAAGCCATAGTGCACCTTCGGAGCTCCAATCGTGCCTCTACTTCCTCCATCCATTCCATAGCGTATAAGGGTGAAGGAAGTATTATTTCCCAATTATTTCATTTTTTTATCATAATATAACCCATGGCATATGCATGCGGGGACAACCCCCTGTTAGTATTAGGCTTATTTGTTCATGTCATTTATTTTCTGTTTTGATATGGTTTACTGCACATGATCTAATCCAAATTCTTGTTTTGTTTTACGTGTTTGTCTTGATGGGAAGGATGCTACGTAGCATGGGGATGCTAATGGACAATATCCTACCATTGATCCAGTGAATCATGAACTTACATCACCACGTCCACCACAACCATCTCTTGTAAGGTGCCTTGTCAACCGACGAAAGCAAAGAACATGTGGTGATCACAACAAAAGGTGTTGACGTGAGTGGACATGACGACATCTACCACCCCCAAAAGGTGTTTCCTGATTTCTAGAATGTTTCCCCATCCTGATTTGCTTCATCTTATCACTTGTTATTTCTATGCATGTTTTTTTCGCACATCATCATTGCATCAATGCACACATCACATTCACTCATTCTTCATTCCAATATTTTATCATACATGTCATTTATCTCTTCGTGTCATTTATCACTTATCATGCATCATACACCATCATCATAGCATAAATAAGCCTATCATGCATCGTGACATCATTTGCATTTAGGGCAATGACAATTACTATGTCAGATCCTTTTGATTGACAGACCAGGATTAACATAGCATTTTTGAGCATTAGATCACATCATTTCTGCCCCACTAATATCATCTGCATTAGCATAACATATGGCATACATTCATTTTAGACTTAGCAAGCACACATGAGCATTTGCATTGGCGGCACACAAGTGAGTGATTAGCTTAGAAAGACTAATTTCTCGAGCACATGGGGGTGTCTAACACCTTTCCCAAGCATCACAGGAGTCCTTACCCTTTCTCTGGCGTACCATGACCAATGTGTTGTATCTATTAGGTACGGAGCATGCACATACATTCATACATTTATTTACATTCATGTTGCATTGCTTTTCTCGCGTTTTATTGCATCTAATTTTCCTCATCTTTCTGGTTTTAAAAAGATTAGGTGGTGACTCCATTTTGTCCTTATCTTTCTTTGTTGTTTTTCTTTTGTATTTTTGAGTCGAGTATCCTTCCTCGGATTCACTATTGCAACGCCCCAAACCCGGGTACGTTACCTAAATCATAGTATCATTAGCAAAATTACACTAATTACAATAAAATTAAATAACTGTAACTAAGGCTCACCTCCAGGAAACATTGTGCAGCTAGAAGCTCTGACTCCAACACTGGAACTCGACTGCACACGATCTGCATCCGAAAACCAAACAAGCATGCATGAGTGACATCTAAGTCATCCAGTACGTGCCCCAAACACAAAAAAAACCACAAAAATCTCTGGAAAACTATAAAACTCAACATTTTAATTTTCAAAGTTTGGTTTTCTTTTGAAAATCCACTTTTCCCTTTTGGAAACATCATTCTTTCTTTTCTTTTCAAAACATTTGGATATTTATTCCAAAACACATTCTCTTTCAGGAACACATATTTGCATTTTCTTTTTAAAACAATTGGAAATCATTTTCCAAAACATGCCTTTTTAAACACTTGGGATTTCTTCTCAAAACCAAAATCACTTTCAAAACTCATATTTCTGACTAGATTCAGCCGAAAACACAATGTCTCTTAGGGCTCAAACCAGAATGTCAAACAATGGCTAGTAACTGGTTAAAACCATAATTCTTATTTTATTCTAGGATTTTAGGACCATTCATAAGTCCAATCCCAGACAAACCACATTTCTTTTTATTTCCCAAAAGGACATTCTTTTCTTATTCATTTTCACTTTTCTTTACTAATCTTACCTTGATCAGGGGTAACCAGGCACACAAGCAGTAGGCAAGGACATCATTTCCCCTACCTCCCTGCACTGCCGTGGTGAAATTCCCTATGCGGGATGCCACCGCTCTGGCCAACCTGCCGCAATTCTTTCATATATGCACGGGGATACGCCTTCGTCAGATGCCCCATCAGTGACCCGACAACTAGATACAACGACTCAAGCTCAGCCTACACCGTCAGTGACCCGAACAACTAGGTCCCAAACAACTAGGTTCAACGACCCAGGCTTAGCCTACACCTTCTCAAGCTCGGCAACCACAACCGTGTCTAGTAATTGGTTTCATTGGAGCTTCATACTTCTACCACATTGTAACGCCCCGATCCCGAGAAACGCTACCAAATCACAGTATCACAAGCATAAATACACTAATTACAGAAATATTAAATAACCGTAACTAAGGCTCACCTTCAGGATCACAATGTGCGGCTAGAAGCTCCAACTCCTGCACCGGAACTCGGCTGCACATGGACTCCACCTATAACCAAAATAGCACGCGTGAGTGACATCTAAGTCACCCAGTATGCGCCCCAAACACACAAACTACAAAATCCTAGCAAAAACCATAAAACTCATTTCTTTGATTTTTGTTTTTTGTTTTCAAAATTTGATTTTTCTTTGGAAATCCTCTTTTCTTTTATTGAAAATCACGCTCTTTTCAAAAGCCATATCTTTTCCTTTTCTCAAAACATTTGGAAACTCATTCCAAAACCACATTCTCTTTTAAAAACACACCTTGCATTTTCTTTAAAAAAAACCTTTGGAGATCATTTTCCAAAACATTTCCTTTTTCAATACTTGGGTTTTCTTCCCAAAATCACACTTTCAAATTCACATTTTCGACCAGATCTAGCCTAGAACACAACCCCTCTCGGGCTCAAAACCAAATCATAAACACTGGCTGGCAACTGGTTAAAACAATATCAGCATTTCATTTCAAGATTTTAGGACTATTTCATAAGTCCAATCCTGACCAAAACACATTTTCTTTTCCTTTCAAAACTTTATGATCATTAACAAATCTTTATGCACAACACAATAAAAGCAAACCATTTCACCTAGTTTCCTAGCCCAAAGCATCATTTAATCCATTAACACAACTCATCACAAATCAGGGCTAGGAACTAGTCCAACACAAATCCACAATTCTCATTTCAAAACCTGTTGCATCACCCTGGCCACAGGCTATCGACCAGGCCACAAGCAGCTGGTGAGGATTCCATGTCACCACACCCACACTACAGTGTCGTGGTGAACCACCCCGCGCTGGAGTTCAACCGCTCTGACCTCAACTTCAAACGTACCCTCACTAGTACAAGCACAGAGTGCATCCTCAAGACGCTCTAGTGCCCAAGCACCTAGGGACTCTAACCCCAGACCCAACCAGCACCGGCACTGAGGGTAGTCTGGGTCTACCGTACCTCGGGTCCTACAGTACCACAACAGTCTCGAGGCTCCTACACTGAACCACAAACTCGGCAACCACAACCAAGCACACGTCCTCGACATCTCTAGAGGTCTCACTACCCCCGTTGGCATGCCCCGGTCTAATTGTGGTTCCTACAAATCTCATTATTCTCTTTAAAACCATATGCAATTTCTCTTTTCAAAACATTTGACAAAACCAATTTTCATTTCATCCTTTTCGTTGTAGGACTCTATCTCCTTGCAACATTCGACCCTCCACTAGGGTCCCAACTCAAATCACGAAAACCATGCTTAAAACCATAAATCAGGTCTCATGCCCAAAACCACATAAAACCATCCCTTTTCATTCATTTATAAGGTATAAACCCAAAACCACACCCAAATCCATTTGATTGGGTTCCACATCCCTCCATGTCATTACATAGGGAAAACATCATTCACATAAACTCAACATACCATTAAAACCATTTTCCATTCATTTAAATCCATGTTTAAGCATATCATGTTCAGGGCAAAAAAGGCAGACCGAATCCCCAGTTCGGTATGCCGAAATTCCCTATTTCGGTATACCGAAACCCCCTATTTCGGTCGACAGGAGGATTTCGGTCTATCGAAACCTAGGCTCTGGCTTAATCTGCCAGGATTTCGGCATACCAAATTCCTCGCAGATAGGGCACACCCCTGTTCCACGCGATTGAATTAGCCCAAAGTGGGTGTCCCGATTGGACCCCCAAACCATCCATCAAAAAATTCCATAAAATCACGAGGTGTAGACCCTTGAGTCTACTTCAAAACCCCCCAAACCAAACATGAAACCATTAGGCATGCTGTTCTATAGAAATTCATAAAGGCATAAAGCTCATACGGAAATCACT
Source organism: Posidonia australis (assembly GCA_024699735.1). NCBI lineage: Eukaryota > Viridiplantae > Streptophyta > Magnoliopsida > Alismatales > Posidoniaceae > Posidonia > Posidonia australis. The sequence goes on along the minus strand of JAMKQA010007575.1, from coordinate 30,739 downwards.
ATAGTATGCATCAACCCACTTGCCAAAAATCCCACGAATTTACTACGAATCAGCATGATATCTCCACAAACACATGATTCATTTCTTTCACAACATTTTCCATACTTTTGCATGATTTTTACCACATTACTCATGATATTATCCCTTAACCTAAGCATGTCTCAACCGAGGAAAGGAGACAGAAGGGGAAAAACGCGTACCTGGCCCAGCCCTCAGGCGACCCTTACCACACTCTAGCAAGCCTCTCGTGCCCCGACGAAGCCTCTCCAGCCGGCAGACCATAGGAACGGCCACCTCCCCCCTTCCTCAGTTGCACGCACGACGTTCTTCCTCTTCCACTTCCTCTTCCTCTTCCTCCTTGCATCGCCCTCTTCCACTCGCCTCTACCCCTCTCATCCCCTCCTCCTCCCACATCACGCTAGCCACCTGTTGCGTCGAAGATGATGGCGACGCATGGGTCGCCGACTGGTGGTGGCACGGGTGTGGAAGAAGAGAAAGAAGAAGGCGGAATGGTGCGGGTTCATGGGAGGTAAGGAAGAATAAAGACGGAAAGAAAAGGCAGGCACACAACCCGAGGCGACTGTGCATCCTCAAATCGGACCCCATATTGGTCCCAAATCACAATCAGGTGCACAAAAAACCAACCACAAGCTCACACATCTAAAATCAATAGACTATCCATTAATAAACCATTTAAGCATTATCATAATAAATTACATGGTTTATAAATAAAAATGGATAATCAGGCCCAGATGTTACACACGTTGTCGACACTAACCCCTGTGGTTCCTCAATACATTATTAGTGTTCCATTTTCAAAACTCTTTAAGCTTTTCTTTTCAAAATAATTTCCATTTCATTCTTTTCCATTGCAGGATTTTGTTTCCATGCAATACTTGACCCTCTTAGGGGGTCCCAACTCAAATCATTTAAAATCATGCTTTTAAAAATCATAAATTGGGTCTCATGCCCAAAACCACTCACAATAAACCATTTTATTCATTTATAGGGTCTAAAACCCACAACCATACCTAGATCTATTTATTTGGGTTCCATATTCCTCCATGTCATCTACATAGGGAAAACATCATTAACACATGCTGAATGTCCATTTAAAACCTTTCCTTTACATTTAACAATCACATTTGTATATATCAGGGCTAGGGCAAAATCGACAGACCGAAACCACATTCGGTATACCCAACATTTTAGGTATACCGAAAGTCCCTGATTTGGTCGACCATATGATTTTGGTCTATCGAAACCAGGTATCCTGGCTTAATCTGACGGAGATTCGATATGCTGAACCAAGTTTGGCATGCCAAACTTGCCCGAAACCAAGGCACCTCCCCTATTTCAAGCCTTGAGTTCGTTGGAACTGGGAGCCTCCGGTGGAAACCCAAAACACACAACATAAAATACAAGTAAATCATGGAATGTAAACCCTTGAGTCTACTTTAAAACCCCCCAAACCATTCATCAATCCATTAACCATACATCAAGATATAAATTCTCAAAGAGAACATGCTCAGAGTTAAACCTTAAATTGCTTATGGCATTTTTCTAACAAAAACCCATGAAATTCATACAACCTAGCATGATCTCTACACATTCGCATCATTTATCTCATTTCTATCATTCCTACAATTCTTCTACAATTTTTCATACATTTATCTTGATTTTTTCATGCGTTAGGCATATTCAACTGAAAGCATGGAAACAAGGTAGGAATGGGGTCACGTACCTCAGATGGCACACCGGTGACCCTCCCACGCATCGACGACCCTCCTCGCACCTCGGTGAAGGATCGGCGATCCTCGGCCCCTAGTGGACGCTCCTTCTTCCTCTTCTCTTCTTCCTAGTTCGTCTCTCTCTTCACAGCCTCCTCATCCACTTGATCTCTTTTCCTCTTTATCTCCTCCTCTGTCCGCATGATGTCGGCCATCCATCTTGTCAGAGAGGACGAGGAGGCACGGGTTGGTATCGTTGGTGGCACAGGTGTGGGTCGGGGAGTGGCGGAAGAAGAAGAAGAAGATGTATCCCCATGGGGAGAGAAAAAGAGAGAGAAGGAGAGAAAAACAAGGGAAGAAAAGGAAGAAATGATAGGCACACAAACCGAGACAACTGTGCATCCTCAAATTGGACTCCACATTGGTCCCAAATCACAACAGGTGCACAAAAAGCCAAACACATGCCCACACATCCAAAAAACAATAGATTATCCATTAATAAACCATTTATGCAATGTTACAATTACTTACATGGTTTACAAATAAAAATGGATAATTAGGCCCAGATGTCACAACTATCTCCGTCGTGACCTTATCAATCTTTGTGTATCTTCACATACAAGGAGCTCAGTTCCGACATGGTCATACTATGCACTTATGATCCAAAACTAAAATAAAAAAGAAGCCTACGAGGTGTGTACTTGGCACCAAAGACGACGACAACATGAGCCGAACAACGCACCTCCTCCTCCTCCGACCACGAGCTCCTCCTCCTCGCCACGATGGCGACATGATGTGGCATCCCTCTCCCTCAGCCCTCTCAGCTCTCTCTCTCCCTCTTGCTCGTCTCTCCCTCACTCTCCTATCTCTCCATCTCTCCCTCACTTGTGCTGTGAAGAAGAAGGAGAAAAAGAAGAAAGGAAGGAGTGGGGCTTAGGGAAAGAGAATGAAAGAAAGGAAGAAAAGAAAGAAAAGAAAGAAAGGAAAGAAGGAAAGGAAATAAAGAAAGGAAGGAAACCACAACACGAGATCAAACCATGCAATTTTTCATGTCCACTTGACTTGTGCAAATAGAGGCTAGCTTGAGCTCACTCGAAAACCACCACAACACAAAGCAAACCCTCAAAACATCCAAAAGGGCTGGCACAACACCACAAACACACAACACCAAGGATACCAGAAACCCACTAATCCAAGCATAAAACGCTGCGAAAGCTATGTTTCCCACTAAATGCAAGGGACTTAATATCTAACGACCCAGAATTCCATTAAAATATCTTTCCAAAACACCACTTCCAAAACTGGATCGTTACAATTGCAGACTGAGGATTTACAATACATCTAACACGTTGGACTTGCATGTTTTAGGCACGCATTTGGTGTGCACGTTTTGACTAGTTTGTGGCTATGAAGTGATTTTAGCAAATTTAATATTGATTTTTTGAAGCATGCCTTTATGATTTGGTGCATCGAGATTTTAGAGGTTTTGTGCTTATGACATAGATATTTGAGATGCATGGTTTTGGGTGTTGCTGAGCATTTATTTAGAAATTTTTAGTTAGTTTCCTATTTAGATTTCCATATAGTGGAATTTGAGGGTTCCATGCATTTAGGTGGTGCATCTTCCATGCACGTTCCACCAACACGTTACGCTCAGTTTTCATATTGCTTTGTAGAGATGAATTCCGGTCCTATATTGCCATTAGTTTTGTGTTTTTGGTGATTGTGTGCTTGATGACCTTTTTAGTGATCATTCACATGTATTTGATATGTATTTTGTAGATACAGATTAGAAGTTAAATTTCTTCCTAATGCATATAGGAGAGTCACGTAGCCATACATTGAGGGTCTTGGGTAGATGTTCTGTTCTAATGTTATTATTCATGTTATGGTATTTGAATTTGGATTTAGTTATGTGATATAAAAAAAAAGGAATTTGTAAATTTGTTAGGAGGGTAACAACTGGGGTCGTTACGATCACAACCTGAGGGAGGAGTGGAAGTGCTTGATTGGAACTATGATGAGCTTGGGTTGTCAATAGATTTGTTGGGTTCTCTTTGGAGTCAAGGTATACACTCAACCTAAGCCTCTAAATAAGATTTTTGTCCTTGATCTAAATTGCATGGTTGGTTTTTTATGTTTATTGCTTGATTCCATTAATGTATTAGTGATAAATTATAGATGGCTTTCGATGTTTCGTTGATGGATTTTTTGATATAAGTGTGGTTGTTGTAAAACAACTACTATTTGACGTTGCTATTATATTTAAATTATATCTTGATCTACAGATGTTGGATTTCAGTATTTGTGGATGTGTTAGAAAGATTATTTTGATACCTTTAAATTGGTATATGTCATGATAAATTTTGGATTCATTTAGTACCTTGGATGTATGAGATTTAGTAGTAGATTTTTTCTACAACTTTGTTTCCAATTTGACCATGCCTGCTCTTTCTAAGTATATCTTGAGTTCTAGTGATTGGATTTTGGTGGTGTTTGTGTTGTTGTAAAGTAGACTTCTAGACCTCACATTTGATATTACTACCAATATTTCTAAGTAAGCTTGTTGCTCAAAAAGCATGATTTTCAGTAGGAATATTCTATGTAGCTCTGTTTCTAAGTATTGATCAAGAGGATTTATGATTCATACTTCATGTGCTTGTTTATTGTATTCTAGTGATTTTCTCTGTGTTCTAGATAAGATTTATGTCTTGAGGAAGATTTTGTATAGTCATTATGAGCTATAGTGCTTTGGTTTTTGCTATGTGTTGAACAGAATGCTCTGGAACATAGGTGCACTTGTGGTGCGTTTTGGTGGCCATATGAGTTGCCTGTTTTGGCCCTGAATAGCAAAAAGTTTTGGCATGTTTGTAGGTGTGCGTGTGTGTGTGTACACACACCTAAGGAATCTATGGCAGACACGTGGATATCAGGCATGGTTTCTAAGTGTGGGTGATAGACGCGGTGTGACATCTGGGCTTGATTATCCATTTCCATTTATAAACCATGTAATTAATTGCAATATTGTATAAATGATTTATTAATGGATAATCTGTTATTCCTTGGATGTGTGAGCTTGTGGTTGGCTTTCTGTGCACCTGCTTGTGATTTGGGACCAATGAGGAATCCAGTTTGAGGATGCACAGTCGCCTCGCTTTGTGTACTTGTCTTTTCTATCATTTCTTTCCTTCTTTTTCTTCTTTCCTTTTCCTTCCCTCTCACGAGCCCGCACCATTCTGTCTTCTTCTTCCACACCCATGCCACCACCAGCCAGCGACCTGTGCCTCACCGTCATTTCCGACGCGATGGACGCCCGACGTGATGTGGAGGGAGGAGGGGGTAAAGAGAGGCAGAGGCAAGCAAGGAGAGAAGGTGACCGAGAGAGGAGAAGAGAAGGAGGAGTGGTGTGAAACCAAGGAGGAGGCAGTGGCTGTCCGTGTGGTCCGCCGGTGGGAGAGGCTTCCCCTAGGTGCAATGATGCTCGCCGGAGTGCGGGAAGGTTCGTTGGGGTGCCATTGGAGGTACGCGACCCCTGTCCCTTCTCGTTTCCCTTGTGTTTGGATTAAATGAGAAAATCCATGAAATGACAAAAAAGCATGTAAAATTGTAGAAAAATAAGGATAATAATGAGAATGAGTTGTATTGCATGAAAATATAGATATCATGTGGTTAGGATGAAGATATGTGGGATTGAATGTGATTTGGGGGTGTAAGCTACAGTAGGTTTCACTGAGCTCTTCCTCTTTGTGATTTTCATATGTATCACATAGTTGATGGAATAATGAATGGATTGAGGGGTTTTGTAGTAGACTCAAGGGTCTATGCCCCATGATTTTATGGTAATTTGTGTTGCGTGTTTGAGGGGTCCGATCGAGACTCCCACATTGGGCGATTTTTCACTGCCTAGAACAGGGTGTGCCCTGTCTGCGAGGAATTTGGTATGTCGAATTTATTTAGTATGCCGAAATCCTGACAGATTAAGCCAGGATCACTGGTTTCAGTAGACCGAAATCTCTCGGTCGACCGAACCAGGGGGTTTCAATATATCGAAGAAGTTCGGTATACCGAATCAGGAGATTTCGGTGTAACGAACCTGAAATTTGATCTACCATTTTTACCTAGCCCTGATATGCGTAGATTGGAATTTAAATGATTGATAACTGGTTTTAAAAGCTATGTTGTGCATATGTGAACGATGTTTTCCCCATGTAATGACATGGAGGAATGTGGAACCCAAATAAATAAATTTGGACGTTGTTTTGGGTTTTGATCCCATAAATGAATAAAAAGGATGATTTTGTGTGGTTTTGGGGTTTGACCCTGTGAATGAACAAAATGGCTGATTATGCGTGGTTTTTTGGCATGAGACCCAATTTATGATTTTAAGTATGGTTTTCATGATTTGAGTTGAAATCCTATTGGAGGGTCAAGTATTGCATGGAAATAGAATCCTGTAATGGAAAATAATGAAATGGTAAATGGTTTTGAAAAGAAAGGCTTAAAGAGTTTTGAAATGGAACACTAATAATGTGTTAAGGAGCCACGAGGGTTGGTGTTGACAACATGGTAGGAGTATGAGGCTCCAATGAAACCAATTGCTAGACACGACTGTGGTTGTCGAGCTTGAGACGGTGTAGGCTGAGCCTGGGCCGTCGTACCTAGTTGTTCGTGTCATCGAGCTCGTGACAGTGTAGGCTAAGCCTAGGTTATTGAACTTAGTTGTTCGGGTCACCGATGCTGTCGGCTGAGCCTGTGTCAATGGACCTAGTTGTTCGGGTCACCGATAGGACGTCAGACAAAGATGTATCCCCGTGCATACATGAAAAAGAAATTGAGGCCAGTTGACCGGGGCAGTGGCATCCTGCACAGGGAATTTCACCACGACAGTGCAGGAATGTAGGGGAAAGGATGTCCTCGCTTACTGCTTGTGTGCCTGGTTACCCCTAATCAAGGTAACAATAGTAAAGAAAAGTGGAAATGAATAAAGAAGAAGAAATGTGATTTAACCAGGATTGGACTTATGAAATGGTCCTAAAATCCTGAAATGGAATAATGATGATATTTTAACCAGTTACCAGTTAGTATTTATGATTTTGTTTTGAGCCGAGAGGCATTACGCTATTGGTTGGATCTGGTCAGATATGTGAATTTGAAAATGTGATTTTGGGAAGAAATCCCAAGTATTGGAAAGGATATGATTTGGAAAATGAATTCCAAAGGTTTTAAAAGAAAATGAAATGGTGTGTTTTTGAAAGAGAATGTGGTTTTGGAATGAGTTTCCAAATGTTTTTAGAAAAGAAAAGAAACATGGCTTTTGAAAAGAGTATGAGTTTGGGATTAAATTCCCAAGTGATTTCAAATCGAAAGAAATGAGGATTTCCAAAAGAAAACCAAGCTTTGAAAAATTGAAAAGATGAGTTTTATAATTTTCCATAGATTTCTGTGGTTTTGTGTGTTTGGGGCGTGTACTGCATGACTTAGATGTCACTCACACGTGCTTGTTTGGTTTTTAGGTGCAGACCGCGTTCAACGGAGTTCCGATGCATGAGTTGGAGCTTCTAACCATGCATTGCGATCCTGAAGGTGAGCCTTAGTTATAGTTATTTAATGTTTTTGTAACTAGTGTAATTATGCTTATGATACTATGATTTAGTAGCGTGCCCAGGATCGGGGCGTTACAGAGTGGTATCAGAGCCAAGGTTACACCTAATGCACCGGCTTGGTGATGTTCGGTCTAGTGGTTCCCTAGGACTGCACGTTAGAGAGTCGTGAACCTGAATTTTTGGATTGTTGTGTTTTGTTGTGCTGGCTGGAAGATGTCACGTCAAGGTTGCAGTCGTGGCAAGTCCCTTGTACCCGTCTCAGAGACAGGAGAGGGTAGTGCATGGAGGGGTACTAGACGAGAATTTGGCGAGATGATGCGAGGTTTCGCCCAGTCCTTTGGCAGCAGTAGCAAGGATGAGGTGACGGAGACCCATGGATCAAGCAGTTCCACCAGATTGGCGCGCCAACTGTTGATGGGTGCGGCACTCCAAATGAGTGTGAGGTTTGGTTCCTAGAAGTGGAGGAGATCCATGAGGGGATCGAGTGTCCAGCGGAGAAGTGGGTCAAGATCGTGGCATTCCAGCTCAAGGGTGCCGCGGATCAGTGGTAAAGGATAGTGCGCTGCACCAAGTTTCCAAATGCGGACCAACTAATGATCTCTTGGGAAGAGTTCCAAGAGATATTCTATGAGATATTTTTCCTTGAGCATGAGAGGGATAAGCTAGACAGACAGGAACCTGAAGTAGGGTAGCCTGTCTGTGGCTGAGTATGAGTCGTCCTTCCTTCGGCTAGAGCAGTTCTCTCAGGCTGTAATTTCTGAGAAGAATAGAGCCAAGTGGTTTGTGGAAGGACTGAACCTTGAGTTGAGATCCAGAGTTATTGGCTTCAGATGCCAAACCATAGGGAATGCTATTGAGCTTGCAAGCCACTACGAGGATGATCGTAGGCTGTTCCAGGAGGTGTATCCTGAGGAGGAAAAGGAGAGAAAGTTTGTCTCTCGACCTTCTATTTCTCGACCCTCCATTTCTCAACCATCAGTGATTGAAATCTCTTGGTCGACCGAACTAGGGGGTTTCGGTATACCGAAGAAGTTTGGTATACCGAATTAGGAGATTTCGGTATACCGAACCTGAAATTCGGTTTGCTGTTTTTGCCTAGCCCTGATATGCGTAGATAGGAATTTAAATGAATGATAAATGGTTTTAAAAGGTATGTTGTGCATATGTGAACGATGTTTTCCCCATGTAATGGCATGATGGAATGTGGAACCCAAATAAATAAATTTGGACGTGGTTTCAAGTTTTGATCCCATAAATGAATAAAAAGGATGATTTTGTGTGGTTTTGGGGTTTAGACCCTGTGAATGAACAAAATGGCTGATTATGCGTGGTTTTTGGGCATGAGACCCAATTTATGATTTTAAGTATGGTTTTCATGATTTGAGTTGAAACCCCGGTGGAGGGTCAAGTGTTGCATGGAGATAAAATCCTGCAATGGAAAGAATGAAATGGTAAATGGTTTTGAAAAGAAAGGCTTAAAGAGTTTTGAAATGGAACACTAATAATGTGTTAAGGAACCACGAGGGTTGGTGTCGACAACGTGATAGGAGTACGAGGCTCCAATGAAACTAGTTACCAGACACGACTGTGGTTGTCGAGCATGTGACGGTGTAAGCTTAGCCTGGGTCGTGGTACCTAGTTGTTCGGGTCGTCGAGCTCGTGAAGGTGTAGCTGAGCCTAGGTTATTGAACCTAGTTGTTCGGGTCACCGATGGTGTACGTTGAGCCTGGGTCATTAGACCTAGTTTTTCGGGTCACTGATGGGGCGCCAGACAAAGACGTATCCCCATGTATACATAAAAACGAAATTGAGGCCGATTAGTCGAGGCGGTGGCATCCTGCACAGGGAATTTCATAGTGGCAGTGCAGGAAGGTAGGGGAAAGGATGTCCTTGCCTATTGCTTGTGCGCCTGGTTACCCCTGATCAAGGTAACAACAGTAAAGAAAAGTGGAAATGAATAAAGAAAAAGAAATGTGATTTGACCAGGATTAGACTTATGAAATGGTCCTAAAATCCTGAAATGGAATAATGATGATGTTTTAATCAGTTACCAGCCAGTATTTATGATTTTGTTTTGAGCAGAGAGGCATTATGTTTTTGGCTGGATCTGGTCAAAAATGTGAATTTGAAAATGTAATTTTGGGAAGAAATCCCAAGTATTGGAAAGGATATGATTTGGATAATGAATTCCAAAGGTTTTAAAAGGAAATGAAAAGGGTTGTTTTTGAAAGAGAATGTGGTTTTGGAACGAGTTTCTAAATGTTTTTAGAAAAGAAAAGAAACATGGCTGTTGAAAAGAGTATGAGTTTGGGATTAAATTCCTAAGTGATTTCAAATAGAAAGAAAGAGGATTTCCAAAAGAAAATCAAGCTTTGAAAAATTGAAAAGAAGAGTTTTATAATTTTCCAGAGATTTCTATGGTTTTGTGTGTTTGGGGAGCGTACTGGGTGACTTAGATGTCACTCACGCGTACTTGTTTCGTTTTCAGGTGCAGACTGAGTGTAGCAGAGTTCTGGTGCAGGAGTTGGAGCTTCTAGCTGCACATTGAGACCCCAAAGGTGAGCCTTAGTTACAGTTATTTAATGTTTTTGTAATTATGCTTATGATACTGTGATTTAGTAGCGTGCTCGAGATTGGGTTGTTACACGTGGGTTAGTTGTGTAGTTCACCAGCACGCTTTTGTAGAGATTTTTAGTAGCCTTGATTGTAATGAATTATAAGCTTTGTTTTGGGATTTGGTTTCCCACTTGGTTGTATTTTTGGTGATCAGGTGGTAATGGAAGTAGTGAGCCCTATTGGGTAGATTGGTGTTTGATTACCTTCGATGTAATATTTTTTCAGGTAATCAAAGTAAATTTTGTGGATATTTATCTCTTCGGATTCCCTATTCGACGTATTATGCCCCATGAATTGCTTTGGCATATTGTGTCATGTTTTTTCTTTGTTGTATTGCACTGTGTTTTCATTTTGGTGTATTTGTGTCCCATGAATGTGTGGAGCACAAGGTGGACGAACACCAACACACTACAACGCCAACTTGTGACATTGTGCATTTGGACAAGAGGACAACCACCACTTGACTTCACTATTCATGAATAATGTCAGACACAAGGCCTTTATTTAAAGGTAAGTAGGGGTGGTGTCTAAGGACACGTGAGTCATGAAAGAGAGAAAGAGAGGGGTGGAATCTAAAGCATGGGGGAGATTGTGAGAGCGAGCTTCAAAGGGAGCTTAAGGAGGAGGAGTTGGGAAGAGTTCAGCGAGGGTTTGTGCTCTAGAGGAGGACCGCGAATTGTCGTCGTATACTGCAAAGGTGTTGCTACTACACACCATCGTTAAGGATCATCAGGGAGTCGCCATCACTACTATGAGCCATCATGTGGTTGCTATCATGAGGATGAGATCTTCTACTGTTAGGTTGGTCGTTGTGTGTTACGGGTGCTGTGTTGAACTACTGTAATTGCTACTGAGCGTAGGTGAATGGAACACACTCTACCTGAAGATTTCCTTAACCATTTCAATATAATGCATGATTGTTGTGGTTGTATCTTAGGATTCCATGTGAGAATTCAGTGTTTTGGGATTTCATGTTGGAAATCTAGCTTACGGTAGCCAAGGCTACAGGTTTGTTGGGTTTTCAATGGAAAAACTTGTATGTATGGATTTTGTTTTTTATGGCTGCCAAGCCATATAGCATGAATTTAATCATGTTTCAACATGTTTATACTGGATTTTCCTTGCTTTCTAGATTCCCTCTGTGTTGGGTGTGGATTTGCAAGGTTTGAGTTTTTGGTTTTGGGTGAGATACACCCTGGTTTCCCTATTGTGAGATGCTACTATTGTGGGGGCACGGAGGAGAGGCGTGTGTCCACAGCATATTTCCCCAACACAGGTTAGCCACACATCTCCCTTGAACAATAAGTTGCAGTTGGGCTTTGTGGTGTTTTGGCGGTGTGTTGAGTTGGTTTTTGAAATGGTTTTCAAACAAGGATTTGGAAGAAGTGCATAAGTTTTTAAAAGATTTGGAAAAGGTTTTTCCATAATTTTGAGCGACCAAGAGGGCTAAAGAATTTGGCCCACAAACCAAGGATGCTTGATATACCTTTCAATGGTCATGAGTTAATTGACAAACTAAGGTCCAAGAAAGTTTTTTGTGATTATCAAGGAGCCAAGAGAGCCATAGGTTCGTAGGTACAGACCAAGGACGATTAATGACGTAGGAGGATCATGTGTGAGTCCTAGGTTAAGGTTTTGTGGTTTTTGATGATCAGAAGGCCTTGGGTGAGGGTTTGTGGCCCAAAAGATCAAGGATGAGACCAAAAACCAAAGGGTTGAAAAATCTAGGTGACATAGCAGAGATGAGTGATACCTCTAAAGGATCGAGAACTAGAGGAGTAGGCTAAGGTCTCAGGAGTAGGCTAATATTCTGGATATTAGGTCCGAGGCCTCACGTCGTAGGTAGCTTCGTGTTTTCCCCCAAAAGTGTTGTAGGGAGTTTTACGAGCATTTTTTTCTGTTGATGGGCCACTAGTGTCTCGGAATTTTAACACCATGTCAAGAATACCATGTTTCACTAATGATTCAAGTAGATCTTGAAACCCTAATTACATACGAACCTTAACTATTAAAAATAGTGAACATATTAATTTTGAAAATAAAGACCAAGGACTCATAAACTGGAAAATGACTAAGGTACCCATAAAAGAAATCTATTCAAAAGGTTCCCTCAAACTTGTGTCAGATTATCATATTAAAACAATAGAAAAAACCATATCAATAACTTCCACAGCTGAAAAACTTCAACTCTTTACCCAAAAAGAAATTGAAATAATAAAAGGGAATTCTAAATATCATTACCTACACATAGGATTGGTCCAAGTTTCAGCAAAAGCCTTAACTAGAAATGGATTAAATGCATCAGTTCTAACATGCCTAAGAGACTGTAAGCATCTTAAGTTTACTAAGTCTATTTTAGGGTTAGTCGAGTCTAGCCTCAAAGAGGGACCCGTGTTCTTCAATGCCTTTTGAGGTGGTATCAGAGCCATTAGATTCATGTTCGTGTCTGAACTTAGTTTCTTTACAAAAGTGTTATAATATTCCAGATATTAGGTCTGAGGACTCTTGTCGCAGATAGCTCCATGTTTTCCCTCAAAAGGAGTTGTAGGGAGTTTTAGGAGCGTTTCTTTCTATTGATGGGCCATTAGTGTCTAGGAATTTTAACCACTTCACAAGAACAATAAGTTTATTCACTAATGATTCGAGTGGATCTCTAAATCCTAATTACATAGAAACCTTAACTATTAAAAACAGTGAGCATATTAATTTCAAAAATATAGACGAAGGACTCATAAACTGGAAAAATGCCTAAGGTACCCATAAAAGAAATCTATTCAAAAGGTTCCATCAAACTTGTGTCAGATTATCATATTAAAACAATAGAAGAAACCATATCAATAACTTCCACTGCCAAAAATTTTCAACTCCTTACCCAAAAGGACCTTGAAATAATAAGAGAGAATTCTAAATATCATTACCTACACATAGGATTGGTCCAGGTTTGTCACACCCCATATTTTCCACAATAATTTAAACAAATTAAATTACGGGAAAATTAAAGCTAAACAGAAAATATCTAACTACCAGGAACCTATGTGTGCGGCTAGGAGACCCCGATCTATATGCACTACACTATGCCAATCGCATGTCTGCACCTGCAAGTCCAAACCACAAGGAAAACGCATGAGTGACCAAAGTCACCCAGTACACACCCTACAAAAACCTCGAAAAACAAAACTATAATCATTTTTCTTTTAAATTCCTTTCGCAAACCATTTTCTCAAAACCTCATAAATCAAGTCCACACCGGCCAAAACCACAAATCAAGGCTCTACTAGCCCAAATCCACACGCAAAGGCCCTCAATGGCCAAAATGACACACAATGAGTCGGGAAGCCCGACGTCAGGCAACCAAACTCTGGCCACACGCAGTTCAATGAGGAGCGACCCCAGCGTTTTGCACTGCCACGGTGACGGCGACCCTGTGCAGGAGAATTCACTGTCCCATGATTCCCCTCTCTCAGGAGAACCCTCAGAAGCCAACCCCTCCTGGGAAGGTTGTCCTATCTCTTAGGACGCTACCAGCTATGGGGCATGTGTCCCTCCCGCACTGGCCACCATAGGGTATGCCTCCTCACGGCATTCTCCACACATGGTGCTCAGGAGAGAGTGTCATACCTCCACACCCGACAACACCCGAGCCTCAGTGCTCACAGCGACAATAGGAGTATCATACCTCACCGTCATGCCACAAGACATCTCAACCCGTGGACCACAACCCTAGCCTCGAGACGACAGTCAAGGAGTCTCATACCTCCAGGACCCGATGCCCCTCAGCCTCCAACCTCAACAGGGGACATCACGCCCGACCACCTGAGAATGTCGTTACATTCCCTAGTCCCGATGACATGGTCCCATGCTGCCTCGGCCTACACATAGAAAACCAGGAAATCATTTTCCAAACCAAGCCAACCATTTCCTTGAAATCCATTTTTTCAAACCATTTTCATATCTTTTGAAAACTCTTCCAAAACCTCGGCAAAACGGCGCGTCAGTTGTCCCACGGGACCACCACTGATGGCCCACAAACCCATCTCATAGGGACAAAACACAGCATCCAAAAAGCCATCGAAAACACATTTGCAAACTCATTTGGGCCCAGAATCGGCATGCCGAAATCAAGTTCGGTATGTCGAAAACCCCTGGTTCTGTAGGTCGATCTGGATCGATTGACCGAATCAGGTCAACAATCAACAATCAGGCCAAATTCAGTATACCGTCCAAAAATGGATGACCGAAACTTGACTAGAGGAGCTAAACTGACAGAAAAATGGTATGCCGAGCGGAATTAGTATGCCGAAATCCCCTGATTCAGTATGCCGTTTCCATTCGTTATGCCAAATTCTGCGAAACTAGAAAACGGCCCAAACCCTATCATTCGAAATCGCCCCAACTGGGACCTCCGATCGGACCCCTTAAAAAAATACCAAAAATCTTGCATAAAACATTTGATGTAGACCCTCGAGTCTACTCCAAAGCCCAACAAACAAAACTAAAATCCATCCACCATGCATCAAGATATAAAATCACAAAGGCAGAAGGGTCAAAAGGACACAAAACACACCATTCGCCATAAATGCCAATAAATGCTCCATAAATACACAATAAATTCTAGGAAGGGAAATTTACATAGATTTCATGCAATCCTAGCATTTTATACCAATTTCATGCTCTCTATTACTCGAAGTGGAGGTGCGTACCTGGAAAACGCCTCCGACGATCTCCGACCGACTTCGGCAAACTCCGGCACAACCACGGCCACGGGGCACACCACGTGATCTCCGCGCACCACCATGAGCAACCACAGCCCTTCGCTACGCTCCCTCGACCTCTTCAACTATCTCGGCGTGTGCGTGATGCAGGGGAAAAACAGAGGAGGTAGGGGAGACGAGTGGAAAGGAAGAAGGGGAAGGAGAAGGAAGGAGAAGGAAGGGGAAGGAGAAGGAAGGAGAAGGAGAAGTTTGGAGGAAGGGAAAGAAGGTGGAGGTGGAGAAGAATAAGTACGCTGCCAAGGAGGAGAAGAAAGGAAGAAGAAGGAAGGAGGAGACAGGGATGGGTGGCGAGGAGAAGTGCAGTGCAGCTTATAAAGCCTGCGCCCGCAGTAGCTGAAAACGTGCCTACCTGCGTGTCTCAGCCACCGGCACATCGCACGAGCAGCCAACCGCCAGCCACCACCAACGAGGCCAACTGCAAGCCTCAACCACCAGGCCACACATGTGGGCCCCACGGGGACCCCACACCTGGGCCCCACACGGTCCCACACCCAGGCCCCACACGCACAGTGCCACAATGCACAGTGCCAACCACGCATAGGGACACGCAAATAGAAGCCAGCCCAAAAGCACAAAACCACACAACGGGCCTCGAAACAGTAACACCCGTCTAGGAATAAAATTCATAAAATGTAAATAATTACAAAATGAATTTTACGGGTGTTACATCCTAACCCCTTTAAAAGAAGATTTCGCCCTCGAAATCACTAGGTGAAAAGATACAAGTACTGGACTAGGATGGCTTCCTCATGTTCCCACGTGGCCTCCTCGACTCCATGTTGCCGCCACCGCACCATGACCAGTGGAATCACCTTGTTCCGCAACACCTGCTCCTTGCGATCAACAATCTCGACGGCATCCTCCACAAAGGTCAGATCTTCTTGGAGCCCTTCTGGCTGAACTGGGATCACATGAGAAACGTCAGCCAGGCACTTTCTCAACATGGAGACATGGAACACGTCGTGACAGACGACATCTCTGGTGGTAGATCCAACCGATAAGCAATCTCACTGATCCTCTGTGTGATCTGGTACGGACCAATATAGCAAGGACTCAGCTTGCCACGCTTCCCGAACTGCATAACACCCTTAGTCGGTGACACCTTCAGAAACACATAATCTCCTACCAGAAAATCCAGCGGTCTCCGCCTCCTGTCGGCATAGCTCTTCTGCCGACTCTGTGCAGCCAGCAACCTGCTCCAGATCAAATCCACCTTGTCCGCATACAGCAGCGCAAGCTCAAGACCAATCAACTAACGCTCACCCACCTCGCTCCAGCAAACCGGCGATCTGCATGGCCTACCGTACAAGCTTCGTACGACACCATCCCGATGCTCGAGTGATAGCTATTGTTGTAGGCGAACTCAATCAATGGCAAATGGTCCTCCCAACTCCCTTGAAAGTCTTAGGCACATGCTCTAAGCATATCTTCTAGCGTCTGGATAGTCCTCTCTGTCTGACCATCCGACTGAGGATGAAATGTCGTGCTATAGTTGAGCATAGTGCCAAAGGCCTCCTGCAGAGTTCTCCAGAACCTTGAGGTGAACCTCATGTCTCTGTCCGACACGATGGACACTGGAACACCATGCAGCCTCACCAACTCGGAGACATACAACTCTGCCAGGCAATGCATCGGAAGCTTCACCCGAATGGCCAGGAAGTGAG
This sequence comes from Posidonia australis, assembly GCA_024699735.1. Taxonomy (NCBI): domain Eukaryota; kingdom Viridiplantae; phylum Streptophyta; class Magnoliopsida; order Alismatales; family Posidoniaceae; genus Posidonia; species Posidonia australis. The sequence continues at coordinate 14,354 of JAMKQA010007575.1, read as the reverse complement.
CAGACTTGGTTAGCCAGTCCACGATCACCCACACGCTGTCGTTCTTCCTTTGAGTCTGCGGAAAACCAGCCACGAAGTCCATTGAGATGTGCTCCCACTTCCACACAGGAATATCCAATGGTTGCAAGGTCCTTCTGTGTCTCTGGTGCTCTGCCTTGACCAACTGGCATGTAGTACACCTCGCCACATGGTCAGGAACATTTCTCTTCAGGTCTCGGTACATCTTCCTACTACTAGGGTGTATAGTGTACCTTAACCGATGCGCTTCATCTAACAATCTTTGCCTGGCCTCCTCACGCTGGGGCACATACAGACGCATATCATACCTCAGCTCTCCATATGCCCCAATAGAGAAATGAGGCTCCCCACCAGCGTCAAGCTTTTCAAACACAGCCTGAACAAACGGATGCAACTGCTGACAGGCAACAATAAACTCTAACAGCTTCGGGAGAACAAACAAGTTGGCCACCCAGGCACCAATCGCTCCCCGAGCTTGCCACTTCGGCCTGCAGCTCACCAGATCCTCCAACATGGTCCACTCTTTGACCATCAAGCTTGCCATCACGTGCGTGTGCCGACTCAGGGCATTAGTGACCACATTGGCCTTGCTAGGATGGTAGGACAGGCTGAAATCATAATCCTTCAAATACTCCACCCAGCAGTGCTGCCTCAGGTTGAGGTCCCTCTTCGTGAAGACATACTTCAGGCTCTGATGATCAGTGAAGGCCTCAAACTGCTCCCCATAGAGATAGTGTCGCCATAGCTTAAGAGCGAACACTTCGGCAGCCATCTCCAAATCGTGGGTCGGGTAGTTCTTCTCATGATCCTTCTATTGGCGCAAAGCATTTGTGATGACATTGCCATGCTGCATCAGAACACACCCTAACCCAAAGCTACTGGCATCACTATACACAGTGAAGCCACCACTTCCAGAAGGCAGAGTCAACACAGGGGCAGAAACCAGATGAGACTTTAGCTCTTGGAAACTCGCCTCACAATTCTGGTCCCAGCAAAAAGGAACACCCTTCCTGGTCAACTCTGTCAAAGGCGCGGCTATGGAGGAGAAATCATTGATAAACCTCCTATAATAGCCCACCAAACCCAAGAAACTCCAGATCTTCGACACTGTCCTGGGTCGCTCCCAACTACTCACCGCCTCCACTTTGGCAGGATCCACTCTGATGGCTTCTTTAGAAACCAAATGGCCAAGGAACATGACTTCGCTCAGCCAGAACTCACACTTGGAGAATTTGGCGTAAGCCTGATGACGCCTCAGAGTATCCAAAACAACTTCCAGGTGCAAAGCGTGAGTCTCAACATCAAGAGAATAGACCAACATGTCATCAACAAAAACCACAACGAACTGGTCCAAAAAAGGGCTAAAAATCCGGTTCATCAGATCCATGAACATAGTCGGTGCATTAGTCAAGTCGAAAGGCATGACCGTGAACTCGTAATGCTCGTACCGTGTCCGAAAAGCAGTCTTCTGAATGTCTGGGTCTCGGATCCTCAACTGGTGATATCCTGACCTCAGATCAATCTTCGAGAACACCAATGTAGACTGCATCTGGTCGAACAAGTCATCAATGGGGGGCAGGGGATACCTGTTCTTCACCGTGATCTGGTTCAACATCCGATAATCTATACACAGTCGGAGCGAACCATCTTTCTTGCGGACGAACTAGACAGGCGCTCCTCACAGAGACACACTCGGCCTAATAAACCCCTTGTCCAGCAACTCCTGCAACTTAGTCTTGAGCTCTAGCAATTCCGCTGGCGCCATGCGATAAGGAGGCTTCGACACAGCACCAGAACCAGGGATCAAGTCGATCGAGAACTCTACTTCCCTGTGAGGTGGCATACTAGGCAAATCGTTAGGAAAAACATCGGGATATTCACACACCACAGAGATATCGTGAACACCCAACTCAGGAGAAGTAGAGGTAACTATACTGGCTAGATAACCCACGCAACCCCTGACCAAGGACTTATGAGCCTTCAAAACTAAAATGACAAGCTTAGGCTGACCCTAACACCCAACTTGCACAAACAAAGACCCATCCTCAGGAGACCCAAAATAAACTCTCCTCCGAGAACAGTTGATCAAAGTGGACTGTTGCGCCAACCAATCCATGTCGAGTATCACATCGTAATCTTACATGTCCATCACGATCAGGCTAGCGACAAACTCTCTGCCATTCAGTGTCAAGTCGACAGACCGCAGATACCTCCATGCCAAACTGTGCTCCCCTAGCGGCGTCACCATACTGAGATGAATGGCCAATTGAGCTGGTCTCTCTCCCAACTCCACCGCAAAAGACTCAGAAATAAAGGAGAAAGAACTCCCTGAGTCAAACAACACTTTGGCCATCCGGCCAGCCACAATAAAAGAACCTGATGGCCAAACAAAACAACACCACACATCCATTCAATCAGGCAGATGTCCAGATTACAAAAAGATTACAACATATCTTAGAGGGTTAGAGAACCTACTATTCATCCTTACCCTCAACAACATCTCCTGAGGACCCAGCGCCTGGAGCTGCGATAGTGAACACCCGTCCCCTATTCGACTGCTGCAGTGCGCTTTCTGCCTTCTTAGGTGGTTCCAGACAAGATCTCTAAACGTGTCCCGGCTTCCCACAATTATAGCACACCACTAGAGAGGGAGTTCGCCTAGGTTGAGGACAATAAGCAGCGATGTGGCCCACTTGACCACAGTTGAAGCATTGGTTCCCACCAGGAGCACTGGACCCTGTCTGACTAAAGCCAGCTCTGCTACCCCAAGCGGTGACCCGAACAACTAGGTACAACAACCTAGGCTCAGCCTACACCGTCACGAGCTCAGTGACCCGAACAACTAGGTACAAAGACTCAGGCTCAGCCTACACCATCTCAACCTCAGAAACCATAGTCGTGTTTGGCAACTGGTTCATTGGAGCCTCTTACTCCTACCACGTTGTCGACACCAACCCCCGTGGTTCCTTAACACATTAATAGTGTTTCAATTCAAAACTCTTTAAACTTTTCTTTTCAAAACCATTTTCATTTCATTCTTTCCGTTGCAGGAATCTGTCTCGTTGCAACACTTGACCCTCTACTAGGGTCCCAACTCAAGTCATGAAAACCATGCTTAAAATTATAAATTGGGACTCATGCCCAAAACCACACAAAATCATCCTTTTCATTCATTTATGGGATCAAAATCCAAAACCACGCACAAATTTATTTATTTGGGTTCCACATTCCTCCATGTCATTACATGGGGAAAACATCACTTACATATGCTCAACATACCTTTAAAACCATTTATTGTTCATTTAAATTCATGTTTATGCACACCACGGTCAGGGCAAAAACGGCAGACCGGAACCAAGTTCAGCATACCGAAATTCCCTGTTCTGGTATACCGAACATTTTCGGTATACTGAAACCCCTTGTTTCGATCGACCGGAGGATTTCGGTCTATCGAAACATGGGATCTGGCTTAATCTGCTAGGATATCAGCATACCGAATAAATTTGGCATATCGAATTCCTCGTAGATAGGGCACACCCCAGTTTTAGGCAATGAAAAATCACCCAAGTGGGAGTCTCAATCAGACCTGCCAAACACCCATCATAAATCATCAATAAATCATGGGGTGTAGACCCTAGAGTCTACTTCAAAACCCCTCAAACCATTCCTTAATCCATCAACTATGTGATTCATACGAAAATCACAAAGGAAAGAGCTAAATGAAACCTACTTTACACCCCCAAAACACATTCAATCCCACATATTTTCATCCTAACCGCATGATATCTATGTTTTCATGCAATATAACTCATTCTCATCCTTTTCCTCATTTTTCTACAATTTTACATGCATTTTTGTCATTTTCATGGATTTTACTCACTTAATCCAAACACAAGGGAAACGAGAAGGGACAAGGGTCGCGTACCTCTAATGGCACCCCAACAAACCTTCTTGTACTCCGACGAGCCTACTCGTTCCTCGGCGAAGCCTCCTCAGCTGACGGATCACACGAGCAGCTCCCACCTCTTCCTCGGTTGCGCACACATCATTCTTCCTCTCCCTCTTCCTCCTTACGTTGTAGTTCACCCTCCTCCACTCGCCTATGCCTCTACCTCTCTTATCCCCTCCTCCTCCCACATCACGCCAACCGCCCATCACGTTGGAGGTGACGGCAAGGCACGAGTCATTGCTTGGTGGTGGCACAGGCTATGTAGGGTAGAGGGGAAGAAGATGGGTGTGTGGTGAGCTCATGAGTGCGAGACAGAGAAAAAGAAAGAAAGAAAAGAGGAAAGGACGGGCACGTAAACCAAGGCGACTGTGCATCCTCAAACCGAACCCCACATTGGTCCTAGATCACAAACAAGTGCACAGAAAGCCAACCACAAGCTCACACATCCAAGAAATAACAGATTATCCATTAATAAATCATTTATGCAATATTACAATTAATTACATTGTTTACAAATGAAAATGGATAATCAGGCCCAGATGTCACATCCTACCCCCTTAAAAGAATTTCGTCCTCGAAATTTAGCTCTAATAAAAACAAGTAGGGGTATTGTCTTGGAATGTCCACCTCGCGCTCCCAAGTAGCTTCCTCTATACCTTGGTGTTGCCACTGAACTAACACCAATGGAATCACCTTATTCCTGAGGACTTGCTCTTTCCTGTCCAATATCTAAACTGCATTATCAACCATAGAAAAGTCCTCCCGTAGCTCCTCTGGCTGTACTGGCATCACTTGGGACGCATCGGCCAAACACTTCCTCAACATAGACACATGGAAGGTGTTGTGTACACCTGTCAACTCTAGAGGCAGATCTAGTCTATATGCCACCTCACCAATGCTCTTTGTAATCTGGTACGGTCCGATATATCTTGGGCTAAACTTGCCTCTCTTACCAAACGGCATCACACCCTTGGTTTGTGACACCTTTAGGAAAATGAAGTCTCCTACCTCGAATTCAAGAGGTCTTCGCCTCCTATCAACATAGCTCTTTTGCCGGCTCTAGGCAAACAACAACCTCTTCCTGATCAGATCCACCTTGCCCTCGTACTGTTGTACGATCTCGGGCCCAACTAACTGTCTCTCGCCCACCTCACTCCAGCAAGTGGGTGTCCTGCAGGGTCTGCCATACAATGCCTCATATGGTGTCATACAATGTCTCATATGGTGCCATACCATTGCTAGTGTGGTAACTGTTATTATATGAAACTCAATCAGAGGTGAATGATCCTCCCAACTACCACCAAAGTCCAAGGTGGAGGCCCTCAGCATGTCCTCTAGTGTCTGGATGGTCCTCTCTATCTGGCCATCTGTCTGGGGGTGAAAAGCAGTGCTAAAATTTAACACTGTGCCAAAAGCTTCCTACCGAGCTCCCCAGAATCTCGATGTAAACCATGTGTCTCAGTCAGACACAATACTCACTAGGACACCATGCAGTCTCACAATCTCAGCCACATACATCTCAGCCAGTTTTGCCAAAGGAAGATTAACCCTTTTTGGCAAGAAATGTACCGATTTTGTAAGGCGATCCACTATCACCCACACCGTATCATTCTTTCCTCGGGTTCGTGGCAAACCCGTCACAAAGTCCATCGACACATTTTCCCATTCAATGTCTAGAGGCTGCAAAGTCCCTTTGGACTTCTGGTGCTCTATCATCACCATCTGGCTAGTTGCACACTTCGCCACGTACTCGACAATCTCTCTCTTCATCCCAGGCTACCAGATGTTCCTCTTTAGGTCTTTATACATCTTGGTGCTTCCTAGATGAATATAGTATCCGGAGGGGTGGACTTCATCCAGCAAACTGTTCTTGATTTCCTCTATTTGAGGCACATACAATCTCAAGTCGTACCTCAACCCACCGTCTACCCCTACTGAAAAATGAGGGGCATTACTAGCTTCCAGCTTCCTCTAGATATTTGACACAAAAGAATCATATTGCTGAGCTGTGACAATCACCTCGATCATCCTCAGGCGAACAGACAAATTTGCTAGCACTACTCTGGCAGGTCCCTAAGACTATCTCCGTGGCCTGCACTCCACTAGTCCCTCTAATAATTTCCATTCATGGATCATCAGACTAGCCATGACATGGGTGCGTCTACTTAGTGCCTCTGTCTTAGGTTCAAATCCTTCTAAGTAAAGATGTACTTCAGACTCTTGTGATCTGTGTACATCTCAAACTGTTCGCCATATAAATAATGCCTCCAAATCTTCAAGGTGAACACAACAACTGCCAATTCTAAATCATGAGTGGGATAATTCTTCTCATGATCTTTCAATTGGCTCGAGGCATACGCCACCACCCTACCATGCTGCATCAACACGCACCCCAAACCAGTCCCACAGGCATCACTCTAGGTAGTAAAACCGCCACTCGCAGAAGGTAAAGTCAAAACTGGGGTCGATACCAGACAAGCCTTCAACTCATTGAAGCTCTCCTCGCACTGCCAATCCCAGGCAAAGAGCACTTCCTTCCAAGTCAGTCTGGTCAATGGTGCAGCAATCTTGGAGAAATCCTGAATGAATCTCCTATAATATCCCTACAGCTGGTCGAACAAATCGTCAATCCTGGGCAGTGGATACTTCTTCTTGACAGTGATCTGGTTCAACATCCAGTAATCTATACAGAGCCGAAGTGAACCATCCTTCTTCTTTACAAACAAAACCGGTGCTCCCCAAGGTGAAACACTTGGACGAATAAATTTCTTATACATCAGTTCTTGCAGCTGATTCTGGAGCTCCCTTAATTCAGCAAGTGCCATCCTGTACGAAGCCTTGGAAATAGGACCTGATCCTGGCACCAAGTCAATCACAAACTCCACTTCCCTATGCGGTGGCATTCTAGGTAATTCCTTTGGGAAAACATCAGGATATTCCCTCACCATCGGTATGTCCTGAATCCTGACCACAGGTGAAGTAGAAACTGCCACACAGGCCAAATAGCCCACACTGCCTCCTGCTAGATGATGATAGGCCTTGATAGCAAAAATCACTTTCCTAGGCTCATCTGGTCTAGTGCCCTGTACCATACACCAGCCTTGGCCTGGACACTCTGCCAAAACTCTCCTCTTGGCACAATCTATCAAAACTGAATGTTGTGCCAGCCAATCCATTCCAAGGATAACATCATAATCCTGCATATCCATCAGGATCAAGCTGCCCAAAAATTTCCTGTCCCCCAACTTAATATCAACCGGTCTCAAATATCTCCATGCTAGACTGTGTTATCCCAATGGAGTGACTACGTCTAGGTGGAATGCCAACCTAGCTGGCCTAGTCTCAATCTCAGAAGCAAATGACTTGGAGAAAAGAAAATAAACTTCCAGATTCGAACAAGACTCAGGCCATCCGATCAGCCACAAGGAAAGATCCTATAATCAACACACCATAACCATAATAAGAAATAGTGTCAATTACACAAAGGATTTATCATTACAAGACAGGACTTATCAAATACAACCGTGCTAGTTCTTACCTTCTACCACATCTCTAGATGGACCAGCATCTAGGGTAGCAATGGAGAACACTCTCCCCTTGGTAGGCTGACGTGGCGCATCACCTGTTGGCTTTGGCTGATTAGGACAGTCCTTTTGGTAATGCCTGGACTTCAAACAGTTGTAGCTGATTACTCTGTCTAAATTCCTCTGCCTATGCCAACATTACGCCGCTACATGCCCCATCTTGCCACAGAGATGGCATGGTCCCATCTGTGGGCCACTCCTAGACCCAACATCGCTGAAACCCATACTCTCTTCTCTACTAGACGTAGGCCATTGCTTCCATTTCTTCCCAAAGCTGCCAGAACTTAGTGCACCCGTCACTGATGGTCGAGAAATGGAGGGTTGAGAAACAGAAGATTGAGAGACAGACTTTCTTCCCTTTTCCGTCTTGGAATACTCCTGAAATAGCCTACGATCATCCTCATAGCGGCTTGCAAGCTCAACAGCATCTGCTAATGTCTGGCATCTGAAGCCAATAACTCTAGATCTCAACGTAGGGTTCAATCCCTCCACAAATCTCTTGGCTCTGTTCTTCTCAGAAATTGCAACCTGAGAGAACTGCCCCAACCAAAGGAAGGACGACTCATACTTAGCCACTGACAGGCTACCCTGCTTCAGGTTCCTGAATTCTCTGTCCAACCTATCCCTCTCATGCTTAGGGAAAAACCTCTCATAGGATACCTCTTGGAACTCTTCCCAAGAGATCATTAGCAGGTCTGCATTCGGAAATTTGGTGCGAGGCACTGTCCTCCACCACTAATCCGCAACACCCTTGAGCTGGAATGTCGTGATCCGAACCCACTTCTATGCTGGACATTCGATCTCCTCAAGGATCTTCTCCACCTCCAGGAACCAAGCCTCACACTCCTCTGGTGTGCCGCGCCCATCAAAAGTCGACGCACCAAGCTAGCAGAACTGCATGTTCCATAGGTCTCCCTTTGCCTCATTCTTGCTACTGTTGCCAAAGGACTGGGCGAAACCCCACATCATCTCGCCAAATTCTCGTCTCATCCCCCTCTGTAACCATGCCGGCAACAGCATCAGGCTTGGCACGAAAGGCCAAATGCAGGAGGATCGGCAAAGTCACAGCGAATCAATAAAAATAATAGTAAAAATGCAGGAGTCGCCACCTAATCTATTAAAAATGGAAGACGAGGAAAACTGCTTAAAAACAATAAAACTATGCCATAAACCAATGGAAAAGGTCAATCATGAACCAGAAATTAGGCAAGGATCCCTGTTACGCACGAGGAAGGTATAAGGCACCCTCGTGCGCCCGAAAAATTGGTCTTTCTATGGGTTTCTCATTTACTTGTATGAAATGTCAGCTTTTCAGCCTTTTCTATACGCCCGAGGGTGATATGCAATGCGATGTTAAGTGAGTGGTGTCTTATGCTAAATAGGAGTGCATGGGATGTGGGGTGTGTCCTAATGCTCAAAAGAATCACTCGTATTACGGGCCAAGCATTGATGCAAGGATATTGCATAAATAGGATCAAAGATCTAAGAACTTCGAGTGATTTTCATCCATGCTTTACTATATGCAAAACATGATCTATCATGCATGGAAAGGGCTAAAAACAGAATAGGGTCTTCCTAATGTATCGAGGAAGACAAGCAGAGAAACCAAAAGCAACTCCATACAGGAAAACATGCTAAAAACCATGCCAAAAGCTGTTGTGTGCAACAGAAAATAGGCTAGTGTGCCTGTGTGGTGCTCCAGACTGGTGTTCCAGTCTGGTGCGCCACCTATGTGCTCTACTTGGTGCAGGAAACTGTGCCAGAGAAAAAGTCAGAATGCCATGCAGTGCAATATCATGTAATATGATGGATTCCAGAATATCATGCAATGCAAAGTCCTTGTAAACTCAAAAATGCAACTTAAATATCTATGAAAATCCAAGCATGAAAAGATAACATGGATCTTGTGCTCAAAGGCGATATGCCTCACACAAGATCACACCCTTTTTATGCTAAAAACAAGAAGAATCAGCCATGCTATCAAGATCATGGACTGATGCATAAGAATCTCCATATAGGAGTCCATGGGGCAATCAGCCTACCAAATTTCAGCAATAGACTGAATATGCAAGGTGCAAAAGGTCTTAAAAACAGTGCCATCTTAAGCTGAAAACATGCATGCAAAGACATATAATATCAAAGAATCAACACCAAGAAAACCAGAGTCAAAAAGAACCGGGAAACCATGCAGATTATGATGCAAACAGGGTGATTTGTTCTCTGACGAGACTGGTGCACCAGAATGATGCGCCAGAATGGTGCTCTGGTAAGGTGCGCCACTCTAGTGCGCCACTTTGGTGCGCCACTCTGGTGTGCCACTTTGGTGTGCCAGAGTGGTTCTCGCTAGAAATCCCTAATCAGACTACAATCAGATTCAGAATCTGGTCCAGATTTCAGAGATCAATGATTTTTCCTTGATCCAGATCATTTATGCAGATGATAAAAAAACCGGAAACATGATGAGACGCAATCAAATGAAAGCCTTTTATCATTTGGTTTCAAATCATGACAAATCATGGGTTATGGGCTGAAATACTTGCATGGGATTCTAAAGGATAGGAAATGAGTGAGTGAACTTGACAACCATATGCAAATGATAAATACATAAAGAATATATTTGTTGCATATTTCCTAGCATACATGTGCATGAATCATGGTTCCTTGTGTAAAGAAACAAAGAAGAAAGGCCATTTGCAGAAATATTATAATGCAGAATTTTTTTATTCAGATTTTACATGTAGAGTATCTTATACATGGAGCAATCATCTCAACCTAAAACTCTCATGTAAATAGCATAAAATCAGAATACCTATGATGTTCATGGCATGTTTATCCAGTGCAAGAACAAAGATTAAATGTAAATGAAAGGAGAGGAACTTACCTTGTCCAAGGTGTTCCTTCTCAGAAAACCCAAGATAAGACTTCCTTGTTGCTTTGGAGGGGCTGGAGATGCTCTAGAGTGCAAGGGTATTCTCAAGAAAACGAGAGAGAGTTGCTGGAATGAGTAGATAGCTTGATCAGGATCCTCCCTAGAGGGTAGGGGCTGCCTATGGGGGTCCTTATATAGGATTTTACAAGGGTAACTCCCATGGAATGCAGACAGCCTCGCAAATGAAGAGCCTGGTGTAGATTCCCATGGCATATTCGCTGGTGAGGGTTACAGACATGGGAGGTGGAAAGCCAACAGCCAGTAGCCTGAGAAGTGGTTATGCGCCAGCTTGGTGCGCCAGCTTGGTGCGCAACCTTGGTGCTCCCGCTAGGTGCGCCACTTTAGTGCTCCTGTTTGGTGCTCCAGCTTGGTGATCAACATTGGTGCTCTAACTTGGTGCTCTCCCCTAGGTGCTTGAATTAGTAATTAGGCTGCGGGCCTGCTATAGGTTTGTGGTTGTTTTAGCTGATGGGATTGAGTTTGCCACATCCAAAGCAACATCCAGAAAGTTTATCTATGAGCCACCTCAAAATCAGGGTGTCTACACCCTCCATGCACTACCCTCTCTCATCTTGGAGTCAGGTACAAGAGTCTGGCCATGACTGTGGCCTCGGCAAGACATCCTCCTGCCAGCACCACAAAACACAACAAAAATTCAGGTGCACGACTCTCTATTGTGTAGTCCTAAGGAGCCACTAGACTAGACATCACCAAGCTGATGCTCTATGTGTAACCTTAGCTCTGATACCACTCTGTAACTCCCCAATCCCAGGCACGCTACTAAATCACAGTATCATAAGCAGAATTACACTAATTACAGAAACATTAAATAACCGTAACTAAGGCTCACCTTCAGGATCTCAATGTGCGGCTAGAGGCTCCAACTCCTGCACCGGAACTCGTCTGCACCTGAAAACCAAATAAGCACGCGTGAGTAACATCGAAGTCACCCAGTACGTGCCCCAAACACACAAACCACCAAAAATCTCGATAAAACCATAAAAACTCATTTCTTTGATTTTCAAAACTTGGTTTTCTTTAGAATATCCTCTTTTCTTTTTAATGGAAATCACTTGGGAATTCAATCTCAAATTCATGTTCTTTTCAAAGGCCATGTTTCTTTTCTTTTCTCAAAACATTTGGAAACTCATTCCAAAACCACATTCTCTTTCAAAAACACACCTTTGCATTTTATTTTAAAACCTTTGGATTTCATTTTCCAAAACATATCCTTTTCAATACTTGGGATTTCTTCCCAAAATCACACTTTCAAATTCACATTTCTGACCAGATCCAGCCTAAAACACAATGCCTCTTAGGCTTAAAACCAAATCATAAATACAGGCTGGCAACTGGTAAAACATCATCATTATTCCATTTCAGGATTTTAGGACTATTTCATAAGTCCAATCCTGACCAAATCACATTTCTTTTTCTTTATTCATTTCCACTTTTCTTTATTGTTGTTACCTTGATCAGGGGTAACTAGGAGCACAAGCAGTAGGCGAGGACATCCTTTCTCCCACATTCCTGCACTGCCGCGGTGAAATTCCACGTGTGGGATGTCACTACCCCGGCCAACCGACCTCAATTTCATTTTTATAGATGCACGGGAATAGGTCTTTGTCTGACACCCCATCGGTGACCCGAACAACAAGGTCCAATGACCTAGGCTCAGCCTACACCGTCGATGACCTGAACAACTGTCGATGACCTGAACAACTAGGTCCAATGACCAAGGCTTAGCCTACACCGTCATGAGCTCGACAACCCGAACAACTAGGTACAACGACCCAGGCTTAGCCTACATCGTCATGAGCTCGGTGACCCGAACAACTATGTACAACGACCTAGGCTCAGCCTACACCATCTCAAGATTGAAAATCACAATTGTGTCTGGAAACTGGCTCATTGGAGCCTCTTACTCCTACCATTTTGTCGACACCAACCCCTGTGGTTCCTTAACACATTATTAGTGTTTCATTTCAAAACTCTTTAAACTTTTCTTTTCAAAGCCATTTTCCATTTCATTCTTTTCGTTACAGGAATCTATCTCCTTGCAACACTTGACCCTCCACTGGGGTCCCAACTCAAGTCATGAAAACCATGCTTAAAATCATAAATTGGGTCTCATGCCTAAAACCACACAAAATCATCCTTTTCATTCATTTATGGGATCAAAACCCAAAACCACGCCCAAATTTATTTATTTGGGTTCCACATTCCTCCATGTCATTACATAGGGAAAACATCACTTACATATGCTCAACATACCTTTAAAATCATTTATCGTTCACTTATATTCATGTTTATGCATACCAGGGTCAAGGCAAAAATGGCAGACCGAAACCAAGTTCGGCATACCGAAATTCCCTATTTTGGTATACCGAACATTTTCGGTATACCGAAACCCCCTGTTTTGGTCAGCTAGAGGATTTCGATCTACCAAAACCTAGGATCTGGCTTAATCTACCAGGATTTTGGTATACCGAATAAATTCGGCATACCGAATTCCTCGCAGACAAGACACACCACTATTTCAGGCGGTGAAAAATCACCCAAGTGGGAGTCCCGATCGGACCCTACCAACACCTATCATAAATCATCAATAAATCATGGGGTGTAGACCCTTGAGTCTACTTCAAAACCCCTCAAACCATTCCTTAATCCATCAACTATGTGATTCATACAAAAATCACAAAGAGGAAGAGCTTAGTGAAATCTACTGTAGCTTACACCCCCAAAACACATTCAATCCCACATATTTTCATCCTAACCGCATGATATCTATGTTTTCATGCAATCTAACTCATTCTCATCCTTTTCCTCATCTTTCTAAAATTTTACATGCATTTTTGTCATTTTCATGGATTTTTCTCACTTAATCCAAACATAAAGGAAACGAGAAGGGACAGGGGTCACGTACCTCTAATGGCGCCCCAACGAACCTTCCCGCACTTCGGCGAGCCTCCTCGCGCCTTGACGAAGCCTCCTCTGCCGACGGATCACACGAGCAGCTCCCACCTCTTCCTCAATTGCACGCATTTCCTTCTTCCTCTCCCTCTTCCTCCTCGCGTTGCAGCTCACCCTCCTCCACTCGCCTCTGCCTCTACCTCTCTTTTCCCCTCCTCCTCCCACATCATGCCAGTTGCCCATCGCATCGGAGGTGACGGCGAGGCATGGGTCGCTGGTTAGTGGTGGCACGGGCTGTGTAGGGTGAAGGGGAAGAAGACAGGTGTGTGGTGAGCTCGTGAGTGCGAGACGGAGAAAAGGAAAGAAAGAAAAGAGGAAAGGATGGGCACGTAAATCGAGGCGACTGTGCATCCTCAAACCGAACTCCATATTGGTCCCAGATCATGAATAGGTGCACAGAAAGCCAACCACAAGCTCACACATCCAAGAAATAACAGATTATCCATTAATAAACCATTTATGCAATATTACTGTAGACAACCCGATTTTGAAGTCACTTGGCAGTAGGCTCCTCCGGTTGATGCTCTGGTCGCGACCACCAACATCTTAGCCCATACAGGTCCCAATCAGACCCACACTAGCCCACCTAACCCAATAAAACACTTAATTGAACTTAAAATCCACTGAAAAACCTAAGCCCACTTAATCCAATTAAAATCCACCTAAAATCCCATAAAAACCCTAATAAAAACCCTAATTAAATAAAATCTGATCAAATCCATTTAAAATCTAATAAAAAACCTAATCCATTTAAAACCAAATTAAATCAGCTTAAAATTCAATAAAAGGCCTAATTAATCAAATTCAAAACCCTAATTAAGTGAAAAGGAATTAAAATCCATTAAATAAGACAAGAACCCTAATTTAAGCTTAATTCAAATTAAATCACTTAAAAATCCAA
>JAMKQA010007574.1:0-52309 GCA_024699735.1 Posidonia australis | reverse complement strand
TGGTGGCTCTCACTCAACCAATGGATTTCTGGGGTAAAATGGGCTCCATGCCAAATTCCTAGGGCCCTATACCTACTTTTTTTCAATAATTCATTTTTCTTTTCTCCCTCAATGGCATGCTGACTTACCCTATCCCTGCTTGGAGGTAATAAACACCTAGGCAGAGGGATGGCTGCTCTTTTAGTTTGATATAAAAGGGGTGCCTAGTCCCTTTGAACATGTGGGCTTGGTAGGTGTACGCTTCAACTCCTCTCCAAATTATGTGATAGGGATGGAGTCGTCCTACATGCCTCTCTCATTGGAGCCTACTTCTGTCTGCAACTTCTGTCTTCTTATTTCTTTTGTGCTCCGAAGTCTATGTTTTTTATTGGCTGGCACTCTCACTTATGCCCTAACATTTTTTCTCCCTTTGGAGGTGTAGGTCCCTTATGAATTTGTACATTTCACCCACTTTCCCATGGATAGTCACTCCCTCACACCCTAGGTCACACAGGTAGTAACACGTGAGGAGGATCAAACTCTTCCTAAGCAGGTAGGCTTCCGATTTTCCTCATTAGGCAACATTTATGCCAATGTTCATATTACAATTACAATGCAAACAAAAGGAAAGTACAATGCAAATGATGCGATTCAGGTGATGTGCAGATGCAGTGAGCAAAAAACATGGAATGCTTTGCAAGGCTTGGGAGTGGTCGACGATCACTAGTAGTACTTCCAGTTAGGAGCCGCTGATGGGTGCCGATCATTGGTCCAGCGCACTCTCTTCGGTTCTTGGAGGATCATAGTTGAAGCTCGGGCCTTATGATTCTGGCTGCAGTGGTGAGACAAACTGCTTTGGCCTCCCTGATGTTGCCGTGCTCTGTTAAGCACTTCCAATTGTTCTTGGAATAATTGAGCCATCTGTCAGGCTCCTTGTGTTTCCTTTTAAGCAAGATCTTGCACTACTGCTGCCTGATGCGCTGCTGGCGGTTCTGAGTGACCGTTCTCAGGAAACAATCTTCTAAAAATTGTTGGTGATTGAGGCTATGAACAAACATTGGTTTGGATTCAATACGCCTGCACTGGTAAAGTAAGTTAAATCCCGAGAAATGATTGTTTTTGGGGACCTACCTGAGCATGGGGATTTCCTCCGTTGGTGCTGATGCTTGTATCCCAAATCTTTGTGCTCTCTTCGTTCTTCTGCCTTGATCGGCTCGACGGTTCCTTAGCCGTATCGCCCAAGGGGTTCCTTTCTCATACCCTAGTTGCGACACAAATTTAGACCACCAGGCATGAGTTTGTAGAGAATGGCCAAGTGGCTGACAGACTCAAGAGCAGGAATGAGATTAACTGGCTCAAATTGGTTGACATGACACAGAGTACCAAAAGAGTTTGAAGCTAAAGTGGAGACTGCCTTGACTGAGATGGATCAAACTACAGACTCCTCGGAATCATCGAGGAAGGATAGGTATAACTGACATGGAAAAAGGGGAATATACATCATGAATAAGATTGACATGACAAATAAAGATTAGATGGAATTGACTCCCGAGGGGCCTACTGCTCCAGGATTCGAATGCTGGGGGAAAGGTTGGCTAACTATATTGAGTTGTGCTGGTGGTGCTTGTGTAGCTACTGGTGCAGGCTCAGGTCCTACCGCCTGTGTGTTAATCACAATGATCCTTTGGTCAATCAAGTCCTGGATCGCATTCCTTAATGTGAGACAATTGTTCGTCGAGTGACCAACGACCCGATGGAAATTGCAGAACGCATTCGTATTGTACCAGGCAGGAAGTGGATCAGGCGGCGGGTGCACCTTAGGCAGCCTCAAGAGGAATGCGACTTTAAGGAATACCATGCTCAACAGTTCCACTAAAGGGGTAAAGTGGTGCCTATCACGGCGTTGCCGCCTTGGCTGCGGATGTGCCAATGGCGGGCGCATCACCACTTGAAGGGGAGGATAAACTGGTGTGCCAGTGGGAGTAATGTGTGATGCATGCTGTGCTCTAGGTGTAGGCGTGGATGCATAAACTACTTGATGCTGAGGGGGCAGATGGACATTCGCTGGTGCAGCAGGGGATCTAATGTAAGAAACTGTATCCTTGGAGGGATCCCGCCTCTAGGGTGGATTGGCATTGTTGTTGTTGTTGTTGTTGCTGTTGCTAGGGCCACTATGTGAGGCAGTGGCCTGCTTGGCAAATGCAGAGAGCGCTGGAAAACTGTCGTCGTGCAGTGAACTCTCAACACAGGCACCCGCCCGAAGCAATGCAGAAATGGCATTGACTGGCTGAATGCTTAGCAGTGCCCCGACTGCTGGCTATGCTCCTTGAATCACGATCTCTATAGACTCCTCATCGGAGGGTCTATCTTTGACCTACGAAGCCAAAGAGCGCCAACGTCCAACATACTCCCCAAATGTTTCTTGGGGCCTCTGCTTGATAGCGACTAAGTCCTCCTGCTTGGGGACTAAGTCAAGGTTAAAGGAGTATTGCTCCAGGAACGCCTGCGTAAGGTCGTCCCAAGTCCTGATGGTGGCCATGTTGAGGGAAGTGAACCACTTCAACGCGGGGCCCGTGAGACTCTTCTGCAACAGGCGGATTAACAACCTTTCGTCAGCCTTGAGCTGAGCGAGGTCTCCACAATAGGCTTTAAGGTGGGAAATTGGACAGCCCCTACCATTATATTTTTCAAATTCCAGAATATGGAAATCCGGGGGGAGAGTCGCTCTGGGAAATAACAGAGGTCCCAGAATTGGTAGGACTGGCGGTCCCCACCTTGCACTTGTCGGATAATGCATTCTAGATCATTTACTCTCGCGAGGAGAGCATCTGGAGCTACTACAACTGTGGACTGTGCAGTAGAGGCAGGTGCCGCGTACACTGTATGGGTCGCCCCTAAGGGCTCCTCTGGATCCACCATTCCACTGTCTGGTGCTACGGCAGGATGGCTAGTGTACCCGTGCATGGGTGCAGTGTGCTGTGGAATGAAGGATGAGGCTTGTGTGTGATAATAGGGTGAAGGAAAAGCAGGGGGTGGTGCAACTAGTGGTGCAGAATGTGGGAGCAAGAGTTGTTGGACCAGGATGGTATCAACACTCTCTGATGGTAATGCTCCTGCCGGCCTAGGGGCTGGCCACCAGATAGGAGGGATGCATGCTGAAGTGGGTGCTGTGCTGGTGTAACAGAGGGTAATGCCGACACCCCTATTGCTGGAGAGACAAGGGATGGCGACGACTGTGGTGGGAGTGTAAACTGTGGTCCTAAGTCTGGTTGCGCAGGCAACTCGGGAGCTAGGAAAGACAAAGTCGAGAAGGGCTAGAGTGCCAGTGCCAGTGCCAATCCCTGCAGCTACTGGGCAAGGGCCAACATCTTTTGCAGCTGCACGGTATCGGGATCGTCGCCGGTGGCTCTAAAGGAAGGAGGCAAGATAGGGGAAGAAGCAAGAGGTTGAGATCCCAGTTGTCCAAACTGGGGGGTAGCTACTACTGAAACAGCCGTAGTAGGAGGAGGGCTAGTAAACACATAGCCCTGGGGAGAGACAGGCTCGACTGCTGTGGCCCCGACAGTAGGAGAAGACCGGGCAGGTGATCCCGATGGCGGGGTTGCCACAGGAACACGAAAATGAGGTGGTGGAGGTCCTCCAGAGGCTAAGGCAAAAGTAGAGGTAGCAGAGATGACAGGAACAGACACATAGGAAGAGTATCCCGAGGTAGGGACATCCTCCTAGACAGCAGAGGAAAGGGACTCGCCAGCATGCTGGGCCATCGTGGATCGCGAGCGAGTAAGGATTGGACTGCGGCTAGGAAGAACAGGATGAACCCTAGGACGAGCTATCGTTGGAAGTGACGAATAACTCGGGAGATGCGATCGACAATAAGGTCGCAAAATAGAGTCAGTGAAAGGAAAGATCTCGAGCTCAGGCTAAAGAAACTCACAGATCAGAAATCCTATGCACATAAACAAACAAGTCAGCAAAGATGCAATAATTATGGTGGTATGAAATGCAAATGAATGCTTCTAGTATGCACTCTCTCACCAACTAGGGATGTCCTATCAAGCTGTCTACTCCGGGTTCACATACTAGGGTGAATAGGTCACCGACTCAAGTTTAGAAAAAGTAAGGTCCTCGTTCTAAATCCCAGCCAAAGTCTAGGCAGTGAACGGGTGGTGCTTTCGGAGCCACGACCTCTGCCAAAGCAGTAGGTTGTACCCTCTACTTACACCGACATGACCCCGGACAAGGGGGGACAAACCCGATTTTTCATCCCACGCCAAAACCATTAGGATGAGCCACTGAAAAATGTCCTTCGCAGACTGTATAGGTAAGCCTAGGAGAGGAGAAGATGCATGCCCTATATGATGTATGCAATGTATGCTTTAAGTTTTTACTTGCAAGTTTATTAAACCATGGGGGAAGATTCGCAATTTGTCCCTAGTTTGCCTTATGATTTGATTTTGGTTGTTTATGTTTTCATTAATCAAAAAGGGAGAGCAAACATGTCTCTAATCTCCTAGGCATGGCATATACAAGAAGGGAAATAAACATGCAATTAGACATGGATAAACAAACAGAAGCATGTACACATTATATGCAATAGTGGTGGCATAGCAAAAAGTGCGAAAAAAGGAAAGCACAACATAACAAAGGCAATGCATGCAAAAAGACACCACTAAACAAAGCATGGCATGGAAAAACAAAGCAAGCAAGGAGAAAGCCGAAGCAAAAGAGAAACCAAAACAAAAGCCGGGATCTGGTTATCCCCAGCGGAGTCGCCAGTTCCTGTAACCATGCCGGCAAGAATGGCAAAAATAAACAATATGCCAATCAGTTTATGTCAATGACAAAAACTAAAAAAAGATGTGATGCAAGTGAGCAAAACGGATCTTATCATGATGTGATTCAAAGACATGATAAATTGTTAGTTCATGTTCAAAAATGTTTATGTAAGATTCTAAAAGGATATGCATGAGAAAACAAGTTTTACAGAACATGCAAGTGGTGAATACATCAAGATCATCTCTATTTCATTTTTAGCACATATACATGGGTCATGGGTCATAGTGCAAAGAAATGGAAAAGAATAATAAAACCACTCTTAAGAACTACATGATGTTGATTATTACATAAGGATTATGCATGAAAGGTGTCTGGTACACGAAATCAACATTCTATCATAAGAAAAAACACTTACATAATAGTAGAAATCAGATCCTATGTAAGATTTAAAACATGCTTTATCATGGTGATTTAAAGGAGAAGGAAGAGAAAGGGAGCCTACCTCTCGAGGTGTTCCTTCTTGAAGTACCAAAGATAGAGAGATCCTTATTGTTTTGGAAGGACCAAGGATGCTTTGGGATGCAAGGGAGTGCTCTAGAAAATGAGAATATGCTGCTGGAAAAAGGATATAGCTTTCTCAAGATGCTTGCTCAGATTAGGATTTGCTGAACTCAAGGTTTCTAACCCCCTATAATGGTTGCCTATGGGTGTCCTTATATAGGATTTTCTCATGGGTAACTCATAGGAATGTAGGGGGCCTCGTAGACGAAAATCCTGGAAGATTCCATGGCATATTTGTTGCTAGAGGTAACAGCCATGGGAGGTGGAAAGCCAGCAGCCTGCAGCCTGCGAAATGGCTGAGCGCCTGGGATGTGCGCCTGCTATGTGCGCCACCTATGTGTGCCAGGTAGGTGTGCTAGCTAGGTGTGCTAGCTAGGTGTGTCGGGGAGGTGTGCTAGGTAAGTGTGCTAGCTAGGTGTGTCGGGGAGGTGTGCTAGGTAAGTGTGCTAGGTAAGTGTGCTGGGTAAGTGTGCTAGCTAGGTGTGTTGGGTAAGTGTGCTTGCTAGGTGCTCTCTCCTACCTATCGGGAGTTCTAGTTGGGCTACGGCCTTGCTATGGGTTTGGGGTTGGTTCAAGGGTTAGCCACATCCAAAGCAACAACTAGAAAGCTCATCCATGGGTCACCTCAAAATCGGGGTGTCTACAGTAGCCTAGATTCAAGGATTTGTATGATTCCATGAATTTCTCTATGAATTATTAGTTGATTATGATGGATTTTCATAAGATGTCTTACAGTGGTATCGAATGGTGTGACATCTGGGCCTGATTATCCATTTTAATTATAAACCATGTAATTGATTGTGATTTTGCTTAAATGGTTTATTAATGGATAATCTGTTATTTCTTAGATGTGTGAGCTTGTGGTTAGCTTTCTGTGCACCTGTTTGTGATGGGACCAATGTGACGTCCGGTTTACGTGCCTGATCTTTCCTCTTTTCTTTTTTTTCTTTTCTTCATCTCGCATTCACGAGCTCAAACACACCTGTCTTCTTCCTCTTCACCCTACTCAGCCCGTGCCACCACCATCCAGCGATCTGTGCATCGCTGTCATCTTCGACGCGATGGGCAGCTCACGTGATGCGGGAGGAGGAGGGGATAAGAGAGGTAGAGACAAGTGGAAGAGGGTGAGCTGTGCCGCAAGGAGGAAAAGGAACAGGAAGAATGACGTGCACGCAACCGAAGAAGAGGCGGTGGCCGTTCATGTGGTCCGCTAGCGAGAGAGGCTTCGCCGGGGCACGAGAAGGTCACCGGAGGGCTGAGCTATGTACTCGTCCTCTTCCCTTTCCTCTGCTCGTTGTTTCCTTAACAATGTGTTAATTGCATGGAAATTGAGATAATTGCATGAAAAATTGTGGAAAAAACATCATAAAATGGTTGGAATTTGATGTATAGCATGAGAATATAGTTATCATGCGGTTAGGATTGGTATTTGCGGGGGAAAAGCAATTTTGGGGTTGAAGGCTACAATAGTCGTTCTTGAGCCCCTTCCCCTTGTGATTTTCGTATGAACTGTGTGGTGGATGAAATCATGAATGGATTGAGGGGTTTTGAAGTAGACTCAAGGGTCTACATCCTATGATTTACTCGTAATTTTTGATGTGTGTTTGGGGGGTCCGATTGAGATGCCCACCTTGGGCGATTTCTACCTTTCGGAATAGGGAAGGTGACCTAGTTTCGGGCGATTTGGCATGCTGAACTGAATTCAACATACCAAATCTATGTCAGATCAAGCCACATACCTGATATCGACAGGCCGAAAACATCTGGTCTACTGATTCAGGAGTTTTCGGTATACCAAAAATATTCGGTGTACCGAACCAGGGATCTTCGGTATACCGAACCTGAGATTCGGTCTACCGTTTTTCCCTGAACCTGGTATGCATAAATATGAGTTTTAATGAAGGATAAATGGTATGTTGAGGATATGTTAATGATGTTTTCCCCATGTAATGACATGGAGGAATGTGGAACCCAAATAAACAGATTTGGGCGTGGTTTTGGTCCCATAAATGAATGAAAAGGATGATTTTGTGTGGTTTTTGGCATGACAACCAATTTATGATTTTAAGCATGGATTTCATGGCTTGAGTTGGGACCCAATGGAGGGTCATGTGTTGCAAGGAGATAGAGTCCTGCAACAAAAAGAATGAAATGGAAAATAGTTTTGAAAAGAAAGTTTAAAGAGTTTTGAAATGGAACACTAATAATGTATTAAGAGACCACAGGGGTTGGTGTCGACAATGTGGTAGGAGTATGAGGCTCCAATGAACAAGTTGCCAAACACGACTGTGGTTGTATGGCAGACCTTGCAAGACACCAACTTGTTGGTGTGAGGTGGGTGAGAGACAGTTAGTTGGGCCCGAGATCGTACAACAGTACGAGGGCAAGGTGGATCTGATCAGGAAGAGATTGTTGTCTGCCTATAGCCGATAGAAGAGCTATGCTGATAGGAGGTGGAGACTTCTAGAATTTGAGGTAGGAGACTTCGTTTTCCTGAAGGTGTCACCAACCAAGGGTGTGATGCGGTTCGGTAATAGGGGCAAGTTGAGCCCAAGATATATCGAACCGTACCAGATTACCAAGAGGGTTGGTGAGGTGGCATACAGATTAGATCTGCCTCTAGAGTTGGCAGGTGTACACAACACCTTCCATGTGTATATGTTGAGGAAGTATTTGGCTGATGCATCCTAGGTGATGCCAGTGCAGCCAGAGGAGTTGTAGGAGGACTTGTCTATGGTTGAAAATGCAATTCAGGTACTGGACAGGAAAGAGCAAGTCCTCAGGAATAAAGTGATTCCATTGGTGTTAGTTTAGTGGCAACACCATGGTACAAAGGAGGCTACCTATGAGCGTGAAGTGGACATCAAGACACAGTACCCCTACTTGTTTTATTAGAGCTGAATTTTGAGGACGAAATTCTTTTAAAGGGGGTAGGATGTGACATCTGGGCCTGATTATCTATTTTAATTATAAACCATGTAATTGATTGTGATGTTGCTTAAATGGTTTATTAATTGATAAACTGTTATTTCTTGGATGTGTGAGCTTGTGGTTGGCTTTTTATGCACCTGTTTGTGATCTAGGACCAATGTGGAGTCCAGTTTGAGGATGCACAGTTGCCTCGATTTACGTGCTTGATCTTTCTTCTTTTCTTTCTTTCTTTTCTCCTTCTCGCACTCACGAGCTCACCACACACCCTTCTTCTTCCCCTTCACCATACTCATCCCGTGCCACCACCATCCAGCGACCCGTGCCTCGCCATCATCTTCGACGTGATGGGTGGTTAGTGTGATGCGGGAGGAGGGGATAAGAGAGCAGAGGCGAGTGGAAGATGGTGAGCTGCGCCGCAAGGAGGAAGAGGGAGAGGAAGAACGACATGCACGCAACCGAAGAAGAGGCGGGGCCGTTCGTGTTGTCCGCTAGCGGGAGAGGCTTCGTCGGGGCGCGAGAAGGTCACCGGGGGGCTGAGCTAGGTACTCATCCTCTTCCCTTTCCTCTGCTCATTGTTTCCTTAACAATGGGTTAATTGCATGGAAATTGAGATAAATGCATGAAAAATTGTGGAAAAAAAATCGTAAAATGGTTGGAATGTAATGTATAGCATGAGAATATAGATATCATGCGGTTAGGATTGGTATTAGTAGGGGAAATGCAATTTTGGGGTTGAAGGCTATAGTAGCCGTTCTTGAGCCCCTTCCCCTTGTGATTTTCGTATGAACTATGTGGTGGATGAAATCATGAATGGATTGAGGGGTTTTGAAGTAGACTCAATGGTCTACACCCTGTGATTTACTCGTAATTTTTGATGTGTGTTTGGGGGGTCCAACTGAGACTCCCACCTTGGGCGATTTCCGTCGTTCGAAACAAGGGAGGTGCCCTGGTTTCGAGTGATTTGGCATGTCGAACTGAATTCACCATACCAAATCTATGTCAGATCAAGCCACATACCTGATATCGGCGGGCCGAAAACATCTGGTCGACTGATTCAAGAGTTTTCGGTGTACTAAAAAAATTCGATGTACCGAACCAAGGATCTTCGGTATACCGTTTTTGCCCTAAACCTGGTATGCATAAATATGAGTTTTAATGAAGGATAAATGGTATGTTGAGGATATGTTAATGATGTTTTCCCCATGTAATGACATGGAGGAATGTGCAACCCAAATAAATAGATTTGGACGTGGTTTTGGTCCCATAAATGAATGAAAAGGATGATTTTGTGTGGTTTTGGTCATGACAACCAATTTATGATTTTAAGCATGGATTTCATGGCTTGAGTTGGGACCCAATGCAAGGTCAAGTGTTGCAAGGAGATAGAGTCCTGCAATGAAAAGAATGAAATGGAAAATGGTTTTGAAAAAGAAAGTTTAAAGAGTTTTGAAATGGAACACTAATAATGTGTTAAGAGACCACATGGGTTGGTGTCGACAACGTGGTAGGAGTATGAGGCTCCAATGAACCAGTTGCCAAACACGACTATGGTTGTCGAGCTTGAGACGGTGTAGGTTGAGCCTCGATTTTTGAGCCTAGTTGTTCAGGTCACCGACGGTGTAGGCTGAGCCTAGGTCGTTGTACCTAGTTGTTCGGGTCACCGAGCTCATGACGGTGTAGGCTGAGCCTAGGTTTTTGAGCCTTGTTGTTGGGGTCACCAGTGGTGTAGGCTGAGCCTGGGTCATTGGACCTAGTTGTTGGGGTCACCGATGGGGCGTCAGATAGAGACGTATGCCTGTATACATATGAAAATGAACCGGTTGGCCAGGGTGGTGACATCTCGCATGGGGAATTTCACCGCGATAGTGCAAGAAGGTAGGGGAAAAGATGTCCTCGCCTACTACTTGTGCGCCTGGTTACCCCTGATCAAGGTAACAACAGTAAAGAAAAATGGAAATGAATAATGAAAAAGAAATGTGATTTGGTCCGTATTGGACTTGTGTAATAGTCCTGAAATCCTGAAATGGATTAATGATGATGTTTTTCCAGTTACCAGCCTGTATTTGGTTTGAGCCCGAGAGGCATTGTGTTTTAGGCTAGATTTGGTCAAAAACGTGAATTTGAAAGTGTGATTTTTGGAAGAAATCTCAAGTGTTTTAAAGGATATGTTTTGGAAAATGAATTCCAAAAGTTTTTAAAGAAATGCAAAGGTGTGTTTTTGAAAGAGAATGTGGTTTTGGAATAAGTTTCCAAATGTTTTGAGAAAAGAAAAGAAACATGGCTTTTGAAAAAGAGCATGAATTTGGGATTGAATTCCCAAGTGATTTCCAATAAAAAGAAAAGAGGATTTTCAAAAGAAAACCAAGTTTTGATAATCAAAGAAATGAGTTTTATAGTTTTCTAGAGCTTTTTGTGGTTTCTGTGTTTGGGGCATGTACTGGGTGACTTAGATGTCACTCACGCATGCTTGTTTGGTTTTCAAGTTCAGACCGCGTGCAGCCGAGTTTCGGTGCAGTAGTTGGAGCTTCTAGCTGTACATTGTGATCCTGAAGGTGAGTCTTAGTTACAGTTATTTAATGTTTCCGTAATTAGTGTAATTATGCTTGATACTGTGTTTTAGTGGCATGCCCGGAATCGGGGCGTTACAGATGGGTTTGTTGGTCTTTGATTTTAATATCTTGAACTATACTTAATTTTTGCAATAAAACTTGTCCCAAATGGTAGTAGACTTAGAATGCTTCAATTTAAGTATTTTGCAAGATTTGTGAAGCACTAGGAATGGGTCTGCCAGAGGCTCCCTTTCTAGCAATCCGGTTTTAGGATAAACGATCGTTTTTCTAAAATCACTTAGTTCGACACATCAATTGAATTCAATGTGCTAGAATAGGAGATTTCAACATACTGATCCTTGTTCAGTCTATCAAATGAGGTCCTTGAACCATTTATTTATGAACTTTGAAGTTGAACTTTAAAGATTTAAATATGATAATTTGACAAGCCTACTTTTAGTGGAAATCCTTGTGCCTTAAATTGTGATTTCTAGAAAATGATTCCTGTAATGGAAAATAGTTCAAAGTAATTTGGAAAAAGACTTGCATGTTTAAAAAAGGATTTCCGTGTTTTTTTTAAAGATCCACATAGCGGTAAGGCAATAACTGATAGGATATAAGGCCCCAATGAGATCAACTACTAATCTAAAGATGTGATTGCCGAGGTTGAGATTTGTGTGAAAGAGACCGGGTTACCATGTGAGACGATGTTGGTTGGGCCTAGGAATAGAGACTTGGGAGTCCAGACACCAATGGGGCATTAGAAGAATGCATCCCCATGCTTATGAAAAATGAAATGTGATAAAGTGAGGCCCATTAGCCAGGTCGGCCGTATCCCCAGAATGGGGGGATTCACCGCGATAGTGTAGTATGGTTAGGGTTGTTGCCTTATCGACTACTTGTGGCTAAGTCACCTTTGGTCAAGGTGGCACTATTGGTTTTTGACTCGAGCTATGTGCATGGTTTTAAGCTAGAATTGAACTAAGATTTGGCTTATGGTTTTAGCCAAATTCTAGCTATGACAAGATTTGTGATTTAGGCTAGTTTCCAGCCATGATTTGATTATGGTTTGAGTTTTGCGTGAACTTGTGTTTTAGGTTGGACTCTAGTTGAGGACTTGTTTCTCTAGAATGCATCAAAGTGGTTTAATATAAAATTTCAGAAAAAAAATGAGATTGAAAAGGCATGATTTGAAAGAGAATTTCTAGAGAATTTATGAATATGTTTTACAATTTCTATTTAGGCTTCAAGAACTGAGATCTTTAGTTTTCTCATGGTTTTTCCGCTGTTTTTCTTGGTGGATGCATGTTGAGTTACTTGAGGTCACTTACACATTTTAATTGGTGTTTTGTTTTGAAGTGCTGATTAGAGGTGCAGTCTAGTTCTGGTGCACGTAGATTGGAGCTACTAGCTGCACATAAGTTCTGGGTAATAAGTTAGAGTTTTCCTTTTGTTTATTAATTAGTTGTTTTGATTAATTGTTGGGTAGAACTGGTATTTGTTTGTAGCACATTAGGGGCAATACACATCAACACACAACCAAGTCTTGATCCTAAGGCATCACTACAGATGACAAAACCGCCACTGCTTGAAGGAAGTGTTAGAATTGATGTAGATCTTAACCTCCTCTTTAATTCCATAAAGCTTTCTTCACACCTTGCATCCTATTCCAATTTTGCACTTTTCCTAGTTAGCTTCATCATAGGTAATGCCAACTTTGAGAAGTCCTAAATGAATCTCCTGTCATAACTAGCAAGTCCAAGGAAACTCTGAATCTCTGCAACATTTTTAGGTTGATTCCACTTCATCACTTCCTCAACCTTAGCTAGATCTACAGAAATCCCATCCTTCAACACTATATGACCAAGAAACATGACTTGATCTAACCAAAAGTCACATTTGGAAAACTTGTCATACAACTTATTCCTTCTCAAGCTTTCTAATGCAATCCTAAGATGATTCTTATGCTGCTCTCTGTCCACAGAATATACCAAAATATCATATACAAATATAATCACAAACTTGTCTAGAAAATCTTTGAACACTCAATTCATCATACCCATTAATGTTGTTGGGGCATTTGTAACAACCATGCCAAGTTTGGCCCAATCATGTATTGGCATCATATATCGTTTGACTGGCTATCCAGAATAATGTAAATTATGTGTTGTAATCTGGATAATTTGAGGAATTAATATTGATCTATATTGTACTCCCTCTTTTACATTAGTGTTTATCTCTTGTAATTTCCCCACTGTGTGGTATTTTGGCATTTTTATAACCCACACATGTGTGTGTGACCAAAACAGAAGAGGAACCCAAAACGGCACAATGCAGCATAATTGGTGTTGCCATCTACTATGCACCCTTCATTGCCTTTACAACCTTTCACCATACCATAATGCTGATTTGTCAGGATTTTTGATGACTATCGATGGCGAGTGGCGACAATTGGGAGGTTGCAATAAAAGGGGAGATGAGGATGGCATCGGTAGTAGCAACCTAGAGAACAGAAGAGAGAAATAGTGAGGAAGAAGGGAAATTTAGAGAGAAAGAATGGAAGGAGAGGACTGAGAGAGGAGAGAGAGGTGGCCACCAAGGGAGAGGAGCTCGTCAAAGGCCAAGAGAGTCTGGTGGACACTGGAGGAGGTGGAGAGACCGTTGGAGGGGAAGAGGGATCATCGGAATCCTCATTTAGGTACACATTCCACTTCGATTCTCTCTCTCATTTTTAAGCCCAAACTTGTGATAAATGATGCAAACTCAGTTTAAATCCATGGAAATGAGTAGTATAGCTTAGATCTAATAGTTTTTGATGAATCCATGATTTCTCTATAATTTATCAGTGATTTTAGTGGATTTTTCGTAGAAATTATCATGGTAGTGCTATAATGATGTAAATTGTATTCATTGGCTTTTTATTTTGATATCTCGAGCTACATTAAATATTTTTCAATGAAACGTATTCTAAATGGTACTAGACTTGGAATGCGATGTTTTTAGTATTTTTGCAATATTTGTGGAGCAACGAAAATGGGTCCACCGAAGGTTCTCATTTTGGCAACTTCAGTTTCATGGTAGAAAGCTATTTTTCTGACAATCACTTTGTTTGGTATACCGATTGAATTCGGTGTGCTGAAACTGGGGATTTTGGCATATTGACCCTAGTTCAGTCTATCGAATCAGGTCCTTGGAAGTTTGATTTTTAAAGGTTTAAATATGATTATTTAATAAGCTTGCCTAATGGAAATCCTTTCGCCTTAAATTGTGATTTTTGGAAAATGATTCCTATAATGGAAAGTGTTTCAAAGCGATTTGAAAAGAATTTTGCATGTTTAAAAAGGATTTCTATGTTTTTTCAAATCCACGTAGCTGTAGGGTAGTGATTGATAGGGGTATAAGACCCCAATGAGATCGGTTACTAATCTGAAGGCATGGTTGCCAACGTTGGGGTCTAGGTGAAAGAGATCGAAGTACCATGTAAAACATTGTTGGTTGGGCCTAGGAATGGAGACCTAGGTTGGGCCTAGCACGAGGAGGCTCACTATGATAGTACAATAGGGTCGAGGTTGATGCCTCACTAACTGCTAATGGCTAAGTCACCTTTGGCTAAGGTAGCACTACTAGTTTTTGACACAAGCTGTGTGTATGGTTTCAAGCTATAATCAAATTGAGATTTGGCTTATGCTTTTTGCCAGATTATAGCTATGATGAGATTTGTAATTTAGGCTAGTTCCAGTCGTGATTTGATTATAATTTGAACTTTGCGTGAACTTGCGTTTTAAGATGGAATCTAGTTGAGGAATTGTTTCTTCATAATGCATAAAAGTGGTTTCAAAGTTGCATAAAATTCTAGAAAGCAAATGAGATTGAAAGAGCATGATTTGAGAGAGAATTTTTGGAGAATTTATGAATGAGTTTTACAATTTCTATTTAGGTTTTAAGAACCAAGATTCATAGTTTTCCCAAGGTTTTTCTTGGTGGACGTGTACTAGGTGACTTTGAGGTCACTCACGTGTTTTATTTAATGTTTTGTTTTCAATTCTATTGCACATAGATTGAAGTCACTAGCTCCACACAAGTTCGAGGTAGTTAGTTAGAGTTTCTTTTGCTATTAGTTAGTTTTCTTAATTAGTTATGTTTGGGTAGAATTGGTATTTGTCTATAGCACTTTATGGGGCATTACAGAGTGGTATCAGAACTTAAGTTTTAATAAGTGCATCAGCTTAGTGGTGTCTAGATTAGTGACTCCATAGGACTGCACATGTAATGTACGTTGTAAGCACCTAACTTTTTGAATGTTCTTCTTGGTGGCAAAAAGATGACGCGTAGTAGAGGTAGAGGCCGAGGGAGGGCATCAACTTCTGAATCTAGCGTGGAAGAGAGAAATGCTTGGAGAGATATGTGCTATGAGATAGGAGATATGATGCGGGGGTTGATTTAATCCCTTGGAGGAGGAAACAAGGAAGGAGCTAAGGAGGACCTAGGGATCACATAGGTCTGTCAGTGGAGCACACCGACTTTCGATGGTCGCTACACACCAGAGGAGTGCAAAGCGTGGCTCCTAGAGATCGAAAAGATTCTCGAGGGGATGAAATGTCCAGTAGAGAAGTAGGTACAGCTAGTCACATTTTAGCTAAAGGAAGAGGTTGACCAGTGGTGGAGGGCCACACTTCGAATGAAGTTCCTCAACTCTAACATGTTGATGATATCTTGGGAGGACTTCTGAGATGTGTTCTATGAAATGTTCTTCCCAGAGCATGAGAAGGACAAGCTGGATAAAGACTTTTGCAACCTAATGCATGGGAACATGTCTGTGGCAGAGTATGAAGTTACATTCCATCAGTGGGAATAGTTTATGCAAACTTTTGACATAAAGGAGAGCCATGCAAAGAAGTTCATGGAAGGACTACATCCAGTGCTCAGGTCAAGGTTCTTTGGCTATCGATGCCAGACTTTGGCCGATGTAGTGAAGCTAATGACCCGTTATGAGGATGATCGTCGACTATTCCCAGAAGAGTACCCCAAGGGAAAGGGGAACAAGTTCACCCCGTGGCCTTCTGTTGGAATGTCGAGCTTTGGAAGTTCTAAAAGCTCTGGAAAGAAAAAGAAAGAGTAGTCTGATACAACTATTAAAGAAGGGCACAATGTTGCTGGAAAGCAAAGTACTGGATATAGCCAGACCGGCTCAAGCAGCAGCTCAGGGAGAGGATCTTGTAATATTTGTGGGCAGATGGGACACATATTAGCATAGTGTAGAGTCTGACAGAAGAGTCTGGACAGTGTAGTATGCTACAACTACGGAAAGACTGGACATTACTAGAAAAGCTATCCAAATCCTCCGAAGCCAGTAGGAGACTTGCCTCACCCACCAACCAAAGGGAAAGTGTTTGCCATCTCTACTCTAGATGTTGGTCTCTCAAGGGACGTTGTAGAGAGTAAGGAGCAGTAATGACTATGTAATATGAACTTTTAATGTAGTGGTGTACTCAGTATTGTTACTAGCAATAATAATGGTGGTTATAATATGTGTTTTAGGATCTTTTCTTGTGGCTGACTGAATGACCCAAGTTCTATTCAGCTCAGGAAGTTCATTCTCTTTTATTTTTGAGTCGTTCGCAACTAAGATTGGGGAGAGGCGTGCTAAGTTGGCTTCCATCTTGATGTGGTGAACCCATTGGGAGAACACATCTTAGCATGGAGGTATCT
The DNA here is from genome assembly GCA_024699735.1 of Posidonia australis. Classification (NCBI taxonomy): domain Eukaryota; kingdom Viridiplantae; phylum Streptophyta; class Magnoliopsida; order Alismatales; family Posidoniaceae; genus Posidonia; species Posidonia australis. The sequence continues at coordinate 35,804 of JAMKQA010007574.1, read as the reverse complement.
ACAGTTAGTTGGTGTGTAGCTAGGAGACATAGGATTCAAGGCCAATTTGATTTTAACAGACATGCAAGAATAAGATGTCATTCTAGGAATGGACTGGCTAGCACAAAATTTAGTAATGATAGACTATGTGAAGAAGGGAATTTTGGTAGAATACCTAGGCCAGGGATGGTGCTTGATACAAGGAGTTAGACTGAGAGAGCCCAAGAAAGTGATCTCGATAATCAAGGCCTACCGTTATTTATTAAAAGGATACATGAGCTACCTGGTTTGTGTGACGGTATCCTCCTTGCTAGTTCTAGGGGTACAAGATATACCAATTGTTCAAGAGTACCTCAATGTCTTTCTAGAGTAGTTGCCCAATATGCCACCACACAGATAAGTAGATTTTTTTTTTGATCTAGTGTCGAGATCAGGTTTCATTTCAAAGGCCCCATACAGAATGGCACTTGCAAAACTGAGAGCTCCGAACTCAATTGCAAGAATTACTTGACAAAGGATTTATCCATCTATGTGTGTCACCTTGGGAAGCACTGGTATTGTTCGTCAAGAAGAATGATGGTTTACTCCAATTGTGCAAAGACTATTGGATGTTGAACCAGATCATGATCAAGAGCAAGTATCCATTACCCAGGATAAATGATCTGCTTGACCAGTTGCAAGGAGCATCAATTTTCTCCAAGATAGATCTGAGATCAGGATATCATCTTAGGATTCGAGAGACAAATGTGCACAAGATGGCCTTCTGGACTCAGTATTGCCATTACGAGTTCCTAGTCATGCCATTTGAGCTAACAAATGCACTAGCAATCTTTATGAACCAGATGAATAGAGTATTTAGACCCTATTTGGACCAGTTTGTTGTCGTGTTTGTAGATGACATACTAGTATACTCTTCGTATGTAGAAATCCAACAGGTGTACCTGAGGATTGTGTTGGGGACACTAAGGTAGCACTAGCTTTATGCAAAATTCTCAAAGTACGAGTTTTGACTGGAAGAGGTAGCATTCCTTAGTCACATCATCTCCAAGGAAAACATTAAGGTTGATCCAACTACAGTAGAAGCAGTTAACAGTTGGGCCAGACCGAATAGCATAATAGAGATCAGAAGCTTCCTCGGTTTGGCAGGATATTACCGGAGGTTTATCTAGGACTTTTCAAAGATTACAGCCCCCTTGACCAAATTGACTTAGAAGGAAGTTCCCTTTGTATGGGATTGGCAATGTGAGGAGAGCTTCATTGAACTAAAGGCCCATCAGGTCACAGCTCTACTTTTGACATTGCAATCTGGAGGCAGTGGTTTCACAGTCTACAACGATGTCTGTGGGCTAGGTTGGGATGTGTCTTGATGTAGTATGGAATGGTGGTGGCGTATGCCTCACGCCAATTGAAGGACCATGAGAAGAACTATCCCACCCACGACCTAGAGATAGCTGCCATAGTCTTTGCCTTAAAGATTTGGAGGCATTATTTGTACAGCGAACAATTCGAAATTTTCACAAATCATCAAAGCCTAAGTTAATCTTCACGTAGACGGATCTAAAAGATTATGATTTTAGCCTATCATACCACCTAAGATAGAAAAGATGGGTGGAGTATCTCAAAGATTATGATTTTAGCCTATCATACCACCTAGGAAAAGCAAATGTGGTCACGGATGCGCTGATTAGGTGCACACATGTTATGGCTAGCCTAATGATAAAGGAATGGCATCTATTGGAAGGGTTGGTCGAGTGTTGACCTCAGAGACAGTCTCAAGGATCTATTAGCAAATTTGTAGAGGTGGCAAGGAATTCATCCGAGATTGTTGGAGACTATTCTAGTAGCTCAATAGTTGAAACCATTTGTGCGGGACACATGGTAAAAGTTAGAGGTAGGAGAGGCACCTCATTACTTGGTTGGTGTAGATGGTGGGCTCAGATATGACCTGCCACTGTATGTGTCTCAAGTGAAAGAGGTAAAGCAGCGACTGCTTGATGAAGCCCAAGAGTCTAAATACACTGTCCACCAAGGAAGCACCAAGAGTATGTGGTGGCCTGAGATGAAAAAGGAAATCATTGAGTATGTGGCAAGGTGTGCAACCTGCCAGATGGTAAAGATTGAGCATCAGAAGCCTTGAGGGACTCTACAAGATTTGGATATCCTAGTCTAGAAATGAAAGCATGTGTCGTTGGATTTCGTGATAGGATTGCCCTGGACAAGAAGAAAGAATGATACTACATGGGTGATTGTTGATCGGCTCAGCAAATAAGCACACTTCTTACCTATGAGGGTCAATCTTCCCTTGCCGTAGTTGGCTGAGTTGTATGTGGTAGAGATAGATTGGCTTCATGGAGTTCTAGTGTCAATCATGTCTGATAGAGACACCTAGTTCACCTTGAGGTTCTGGGGAGCATTGTAGGAGGCATTTGGTATAGTATTTAACTTCAGCACAACTTTCCACCCATAGACTAACGGTCAGACAGAAATGACAATTCAAACACTAGAGGATATGCTACAAGCCTATGTGTTAGACTTTAGAGGTAGCTAGGAAGAACATCTATCACTGATTGAGTTCCCCTACAATAATAGCTATCACTCTAGCATTAGGATGTCTCTGTACGAAGCACTGTATGGCAGACCATGCAAGATACCCACTTGTTGAAGAAAGGTAGGCGAGAGGCAGCTTTAGGCTTAGAGATTGTGCAGTAGTACGAGGACAAGGTAGACTTGATCTGGAAGAGGTTGCTAACTATACAAAGCTGGCAAAAGAGCTATGCAAATAGAAGGCAAAGACCCTTGGAATTCGAAGTAGGAGACTCATTTTTCTAAAAGTGTCACCAACCAAAGGTTTGGCAAGATTTGGGAAACAAGGCAAGTTAAGCCCTCGTCAGACCATATTAGATTTCCAAAAGGGTTGGTGAGGTGGCATAAGAGCTAGATTTGCCTCTAGAGTTTTCAAGCGTGCATAGCGTCTTCTACATGTCCATGTTGAGAAGGTGCTTTGCAGACGTGTCCCAAGTGATACTAGTGTAGCTCGAAGCACTACAAGAGACCTTGTCGGTTATAGAGGATGTTGTGCAAATTTTGGACCGAAGGAATAGTTTCTCAGGAATAAAGTCATCCCACTTGTACTGGTTTAGTTGCAGCACCATGGTACCGAGGAGGTTACCTAGAAGCATGAGGAGGATGTTCAAATGTAATACCACCACTTGTTCTATTCGAAGTAAATTTTGAAGACGAAATTTGTTTTAAGGGAGGTAAGATGTAACATTTGTGCCCAGTTTTGCGCAACCATGTATTGGCATCATAGATCGACAGACTGGTCATCCAAAATAATGTAAATTATGTATTGTAACTTGGATAATTTGAGGAATTAATAGTGATATATATTGTACTCCTTTTACAACAGTGCTTATCTCTGGTAATTTCCCCACTATGTGGTATTTTGGCATTTTTGTAACCCATGTCTGTATGTGAGACCAAAATGGGAGAAGAAGCCAAAACAGCACAGTGCAACATAGTTGGAGCTACCATTCACAGTGCACGCTTCATTGCCACTGTAGCCTTCTGCCATACCGTAATGCCGATTCATCAGGATTTTCAACAATTGTCGGAGGCGAGCGGTGACAATTGGGTGGCTACAATAAAAGGAGAGATGAGGATGGCCTCGGTAGTAGTATCCAGCGAGCGGAAGAGAGAAACAGTAAGGAGGAAGGGATATCCAGAGAAAGAGAAGGGAGGGAGAGGGTCGAGAGAGGAGAGAGAGGTGGCCACTAGGGGAGAAGAGCTCACCAGAAGTCGTGAGAGTCCAATGGATGCTGGAGGAGGTGGGGAGACCACCAGAGGGGAAGAGGGATCACTGGAATCCTCATTTGGGCACGCGTCTCGCTTCAATTCTCCCTTTGTGTTTTAAGCCCCAATTTGTGATAAATGATGCAAACTCAATTTAAATCCATGGAAATGAGTAGTATAGCTTAGATTCAAGAGTTTTTGATGAATCCATGAATTTTACATAATTTATCAGTGATTTTGGTGGATTTTTTGTGGAAATTATCATGGTTGTGCTACAGTGATGTAAAATGTGTTCGTCAACTTTTGATTTTGATATCTCAGGCTACACTTAATATTTTTCAATGAAACTTGTCCCAAATGGTAATAGACTTGGAATGCCGTGCTTTTAGTATTTTCCCAGGATTTGTAGATGTAATATATGGCCTTATTTGGGGAGACCGTGTGTTAGACACACGGTTGGGACGCACGGCTGACTTGCGCGTGTATCCTAGGAGATTTTCCAGAATGATGTAAGCATGTACTCATGTATTTGTATAAGAAGTAATTAGTGGAATATGGGTTTCATCTCTAGGTTTTGTATAGCTATGTATGTTAGTATCTAGGTTTTGTATAAGAAGTAATTAGCTTGTTTGTGCTCTCTTCTCTTTGGGGTTCATCTCTATGTTTTATATAGCTACGTATGTTAGTATCCTATACTGTATACGTATACGTATGCTTAAACAATGAATGCACAGTTAATCACCACCCAATGTATACGTATACATCTCTGGGTTTTGTATACATATGGCCATACCCTGACCTAGCGCCGCTCAAGCCTTGTGAGAGGCCATGTCCTGTAGGCAGTGATGGTAGTTGGAAGGTGATGGAGCCTGTGGAAGATGAAAAGGGAGGAGAAGAGTTGGCGTCGGGGGAGAAAGTCCAGAGAAGAGGAGAGTGCCCGTGAGAGAGAGTGAGGGAGAAGGAAATGGGGAGAGTTTCCACCTGAGGTCATGGTCACTGTAGGCCTTAGTGCTTGCCAAAGAAGGTAAGAAATGTCGGCAACCCAATAGAGTACGCGACCCATCCTTTGTCCTCTCTACCTCATGTTTTTGATGCTTCATTTTTGATGAATAATTTGATGAAAAGCATGAAAATGTGTAGCTTAGCCTGGAATCTAGGATTGGTGATGATCCAAGAAATTATTAGGATTTATCGAGGATTTTTCAATGATTTTTCATATATTATGACACAATGGATTTTCAGTGATATCTCTGCCTTGCAAATTTAATATCTTGAGTTATACAAGTCTGATCTTAATGAAACTTGTCCCAAAAGAGAGTAAACTCAAGAATCTTCAGTTTAGGTATTTTTGTGTAGTTTTTCAGTGGCTGGAAAAGGTCTGCTTGGAGCTCCCTAGTGGGGCAATTTTTTCGATGGCTCTACTTGTCTGGCTTATGAGTTTTGCAGAAAAAACTTGGAGCATGTATCAAATGCACGTGAGGCCTGCGTGGTTGACATGCATGGATCATCAAGGGATTTTCTAGAAGATAAATCAATTAAGTGATGATTATTATGTAATCCTTATATAGTTATCCTGGAATAAAAGATGTTTAGAAAAGTTGTTTTAGAAAGAAAGGTAAGATTTAAAAAGAATGATTCTTGTTTAAAAGAGATTTAAAAAGAGCTATTTATAGAAGAAGAATGTTGGTTTTTATAGAAGCATTCCCTATAATAGAAAGAGATTTCAAAAAAATATTTAGAAAGAGATTTCAGAAAATGATTTCAAAAAAGATGCATATGTTTAAAAAGTGATTTCTGAGATTTAAGTTGGCCCCAAGTGAAAGAAACTAGGAGCCAAAGAGTTAGTGCTGGCTAGGCTATGTGCTCAATTAGGAGAGTGGTGTTAGGTAGGCTAGTTCAAGTAGCTCGAGAGTTCACATTGGCCTAGGTAGGATTACTCCAAAGCTCGTGATGGGCCAAGCAAAGTCACTGATGCTTGCAATACTAAGACATATTAGAGGGACGTCATGAGGAGACATATCCTCGTGCAATGAGAATAGAAGGAGAAAAGAAATAGTGAGGCTCGTTGGCTCGGACGGTGATATACCCTACATGGGGACTTTCACCGTGGTAGTGTAGGGGATCGAGATTGGTGCCTTTTTCTCCAGTTATGGTTAAGTCACCCTTGATCAAGGTGACACCGAAAATAGAGGATTCCAAATTTCAGATTCAGAAACCAGTTTTAGGCTACAATCGAGCTTTGTTTGGACTTCTGAGTTTTAGCTAGATTCTAGCCAAGATAAGAACAATATTTTAGGACTAGTTCTAATCATGTTTTGTGTTCTACAAGACAAGATTTGAGATTTACGCTGGAACCTAGTCTCAGAGTAGTTTTCCAGAAATATATAGAATAGAGCATTTTTTTTAGAAAAGAAAGTAAGTTTTGAAAGTGCATGTTTTCCAAATTTCTTTGAACAAGACTTTCTCAGAATTTTAGCCAGAATTTGATTAAGAACTAGATTAGAGTTTTACAGAAACATTTTTAAAGAAGATATTAGTGTTTTATTTTGGAAATAAGGATTTAAAGTCTTAGTCATTTTCCACTATTTGTTTTTTGTTGGGGTACGTACTAGGTGACTTAGATGTCACTCATGTGTTTCTGTTGTTTGGTTTTAAGTGTTGAGTTGGAGAGCAGTGAGTTTCGATGCTCGAGTTTTTAGGAGCCACTAACCACACATAAGTCTGTGTAGTAGTTAATATTTATTTTAAATTTCTACTCTTGTTAATTTAGCAAACTCAGACATATATTAGCTTTGCTGTGGCACTTTGTGGTTGCAGGGTGTCACAGTGGAGCACCAAAAATGGGTTTGTCCAAGACTCTAATTCCAATGACTTCAGTTTCAGGGTAGACGGCTGTTTTTCTGACAGTCGCCTAGTTCGGCATATTGATTGAATTTGGTATACGAAAATAGGGGATTTCGACTTACCAACCCTAGTTTGGTCTCAAATCATGTCCTTGGACCATTTGTTTGTAAACCTTGAAGTTGGATTTTTAATGGTTTAAATATGATGATTTAATAAGCTTTCCTAGTGGGAATCCTTATGCCTTAAATTGTGATTTTTGGAAAATGATTCCTATAATGAAAAGTATTTCAAAGTGATTTGAAAAGAAACTTGCATGTTTAAAAAGGATTTCCATATTTTTCTAGATCGACGTAGCGGTAGGGTAGTAACCAATTGGGGTATAAGACCCTAGTGAGATTGATTACTAGTCCGAAGGTGTGGTTGTCGAGGTTGGGGTCCAAGTGAAAGAGACCAGATTATCAAGTGAGACGGTGTTGGTTGGGCCTAAGAATGGAGACTTGGGTGTCCAAACACCAATTGGGGCATTAGAAGAACACATCCCCGTGCTTATGAGAAAATAAATGTGATAAAGTGAGGCTCGTTGATCGAGACAATCGTACCCCTAGCACGAGGAGGTTCGCTGAAGCAGTGCAGTAGGGTCGGGGTTGGTGTCTCACTAACTACTTGTGACTAGGTCACCTTTGGCCATGGTGGCACTACTAGTTTTTGAATCGAGTTGTATGTATGGTTTTAAGCTAGAATCAAATTGAGATTTGGCTTATGGTTTTAGCCAGATTCTAGCTATGACGAGATTTGTAATTTAGGCTAGTTCCGACCGTGATTTGATTATGATTTGAACTTTGCATGAACTTCTGTTTTAGGCTAGAATCTAGTTGAGTACTTGTTTCTCCAAAAAAAATAAAAGTGGTTTCAAAGTCGCATAAAATTCTAGAAAGAAAATGAGATTGAAAGAGCATGCTTTGAAAGAGAATTTCTGGAGAATTTATGAATGATTTTTACAATTTCTTTTTAGGTTTCAAGAACTAAGATTCATAGTTTTCTTGTTGTTTTTCTTGGTGGAGGCGTACTAGGTAACTTTGAGGCCACTCACGCATTTTATATAATGTTTTGTTTTCAAGTGCTGATTTGCAATTCAGTTCTTGTGCATGTAGATTGAAGCCACTAGTCGCACACAAGTACTAGGTAGTTACTTAGAGTTTCTTTTGTTATTAGTTAGTTTTCTTGATTAATTATGTTTGGGTAGAACTGGTACGTGTATGTAGCGCTTTGGAGGCATTACAACATTAGTCAATCCAAAAGGCACACCACAAACTCATAGTGCCGATAACGTGATTTGAAAGTTGTCTTAAATATATCCTCTTCTCTAATTTTTAGTTGATGGTATCTTGACCTAAAGTCAATCTTTGATAACACAGAAGCGCCCTTCAATTGATCAAATAAGTCATCAACCTAAGATAACAGATACTTATTCTTCACAATCACTCTGATTCAACATTTGGTAATCAATACACACTCGTAGTGATCCGTCTTTCTTCTTGACAAATAACATAAGTGTCTCCATGAAAGAACATTGTGTTTAATAAATCCATTGTCCATGAAAGAACATTGTGTTTAATAAATCCATTGTCCATCAACACCTATAGTTATTTCTTTAATTCCTCCAACTCTGTAGGTACCATCTAGAATGGTGCCTTTGTTTGTGGTGTAGTTCGCTCCAATAATTTAATGACCAAATCAATTTCCCACTTAGGGGTAATGGCAAAATTGCATCGCCTCGGTTTTAATGATAACAAAACATATTTGTGAGCTAACCTTCTTAATAAGTCAAAGAAGAGTTCTCATGGACTTTGGAAAAAGAACAAGGTGAAATGGACTAATAAGGAGCATATGTGCAAAATCATGTGAAGTCTACTGAAGATTGGAGATCAAGTTTTATTGTATTCAAAGTGTCATGTAAATATAATATGTTGTATTCTAGGAACTTGTAATTATCTTGCAAACACCATCAAAGTGCCTTAGGAAAATAGTCTTAGTCTCAAAACCAATCATCCATTGAAAACATTCATTATAGGGCTAAAACAAGGCATTTCAACATACAAAATATTTTCGGTATACTGAATCAGAGCTGAATAAATAATCACAATTGAGAATAAAAATGGCATATCAGATATTTCCTAGTATACTGAAATCTGGGTGATTGAATTTAACCGAGAACATCATCGGCAAACCGAATTATTTCGGTTACAGAAGTATTCAATCATTGTGGAATTTGGCCAATTGATTAATTTCGACATACCGAATCAGTAGTCGTTTGTATCCGTTAGAATGAAAAATGTAGGTGTTTAACACATGTCTAAATTCACCTGTTAATAGATAGGATCTCCCAATGACACATAAAGCATACACATTCTAAAGAGCTTCAAGCCCTATCATTCAAGCATTCTACTCCTATTTTGTTAGAAAAATTCCCAAGCAAGAGAGCATGATTCACTTCCTTATTTTCCTCGCCAAAATAGAGTTTGGGAGATTTATAAAAAGCAAGAGTTGTAATTTAGTGTAAGTTCTTTTCCAATTGTGAGAAGGGAAGGATTTGGTTTTTGCGATATTTGGAGAGGATTCGTCAAGAGGTGTAAGGATAGGATCTTGGCCCAGGAACAAGATTGGATTATGATAACTCTCGAGGGATTCTCGAGGAGTAGACTAAGCTAACGAGACTGAACCATTAAATATTATTTTCTCGAGGAGTAGACTAAGCTAACGAGACTGAACCATTAAAAATTATTTGTGCATCTCATTTTCTCTCATCCCTTTCTGTGTGTGTTTATAGTATAAGCTTCAAATTCTTTACTTCAACTCCATTTACTTAATCTCTCTACTTGTGTTTGTTAAACAAGTATTTAAATTTGTGATTATCTTTTAATTCACTATTCACCCCCTCTAGTGAAGCCTGAGATCCTAACAATTGGTATGAAAGCCTTGTGTTTCTAGATAAAGATTTAACAATCTTCTAGATTATGGCTTCATGTTCATCAAATACTAGCATTGTAGAGGAACAAAGCATTTATAGACCACTTTTCTTTGATGGTAACAAATATAATTATTGGAAGTGTAGAATGTAAGTAAATCTTAAATCTATCAATCTTGATTTGTGGAATATTATTATAATTGGATATACTTATAGTAATAATAATTATAAGGAGTGGAATGATAATGAAAAGAAATTAGCCACATTAGATGCTAGGGGGTTAAATGCCTTGTTTTATGCTATTAGTTAAGATCAATTTAATCATATCTCTAATTGTAGTACATATCATGAAGCTTGGCGTGTTTTAAAAGTCACTTATGAGGGAACAAGTCAAGTAAAAGAAATTAAGATAAATATACTTGTTCATAAATATGAAATTTTAAAAATGCAACTTTATGAATTTATTAGTACCATGTTTACTAGATTTAGTGAGATAACAAATAATTAGCAACTTCTTGAAAAATGTTATTCTCAAAGTGATTTAGTTAGAAAGATTCTCAAATCTCGAACTCTAGATTGGAAATAGAAAACCACGACTATTGAAGAAGTAAAAGATCTCTTGTCACACCCCACATTTTCCATAATAATTTAAAACAATTAAATTACGAAAAAATTAATGCCAAACAATAAATATCTAACTACTAGGAATCTATGTGTGCGACTAGGAGACTCCAGACTATATGCACTACGCTAACCCTTTACATGCCTGCACCTGCAAATAAAACACGAGGAAAAATGCCTGAGTGAAAAAAGTCACCTAGTATGCACTCCACAAAAACTGCGGAAAACAAAATTATAATCAATTTTCCTTTTAAATTCATTTCACAAACCATTTTCTCAAAACCTCATCAACTAGGCCCACACAGGCCAAAACCACAACCAGGGCTCTACTAGCCCAAAGCCACAAGCAAAGGCCTTCAATGGCCAAACCCACACAGAGTGAGTTGGGAAACCCAACGCCAAGCAACCTAACTCTGGCCACACGCAGTCCACTGAGGAGCGACCACAGCGTTCTACACTGCCACAATGACGGCCACCCTGTGTAGGAGCATTAACCGTCCCGTGATTCCCCTCTCTTAGGAGAACCCTCAGAAGCCAACCCCTCCCTGGGAAGGCTGTCTTGTCTCTCAGGACGCTATCAGCTACGGGGCACGTGTCCCACCCGCACTGGCCACCACAGGGTCTGCCTCGTCACGGCGTCCTCCACACACGATGCTCAGGAGGGACTATCATACCTTCACACCCGACGACACCTGAGCCTCAGTGCTCACAGTGACAACAAGAGTATCATACCTCCCCGTCATGCCACGAAACACGTCAACCTGAGGACCACAACCCTAGCCTTGAGACAACAGTCATGGAGTCTCATACCTCCAGGACCCAACAGCCTTCAGCCTCAGGTATCTCGGCCCCTGACCTCAACCAGGGAGTCGTGCCCGACCACCAAAGAATGTCGTCACATTCCCTGGTCCCGACAACACGGTCCCACAATATCTCGGCCCACACACAGAAAACTAGGAAAACATTTTCCAAAACAAGCCAACTATTTCCCTGAAATCAATTTTCCAAACCATTTTCAAATCTTTGAAAATTCTTCCAAAACCTCAGCAAAATGGCGCATCAGGTGTCCCAAGAGACCACCTCTGACGGCCCACAATCCCATCTCCATGGGACAAAACACAGTAATCTAGAAATCCCTCAGAAAACGCATTTTATAAGCACAATTAGGCTTAGATTCAGCATGCCAAAAATCAGGTTCGGTATGTCGAAATTCACTGATTCAGTGGACCGAGGTGATTCGGCAGGCCGAATCGACCAGAGGACCAAACTGACAGAAAAACGGTATACCGAACGAAATTTTGCGATCCTAGAAAACGGCCCAAACCCTACTGTCCGAAATCGCCCCAACTGGGACATCTGATCGAACCCCCTAAACAAACACCAAAAATCTCGCATAAAATATAAGGTGTAGACCCTCGAGTCTACTCCAGATCCCAACAAAAAAAACTAAAATCCATTCATCATGCATCAAGGTGTAAAATCACAAAGGCAAAAGGGTCAAAAAGACCCAAAATGCACCAACCATCTTAAATGCCGATAAATTCACCATAAATACACAATAAATTCTAGGAAAGTAAATTTACCTAGATTCCATGCAATCCTAGCATTTTCTACCAATTCCATGCTCTCTATTACATGAGGGGGAGATGCGTACCTGAGAATGCGCTTCGGTGATTCTCCGATCGACTCCGGCGAACTCCGGAAACCACGGCCTCACCACGACCTCAAGGACACTCCTCCCAAGCTCCATGTGCCTCACGAACCACCGCAGCCCTTCCGCTTCCCTCTCTCTCTCGACGCGTAACAGGGGGAGGAAACAGGGGAGATGAGTGGAAGGAGAAGGGGGAAAGGAGAAGGGGCGAAGAAGGAGGAGTGGGGAGGAAGGGAAAGAATGGTGGGGAAGGGAGAAATGCGCGTCGAGGAGGAGAAGGAAAGAAGAAGAAAGAAGGAGAAGACAGTGATGGCCAGCGGAGGAGTGCGGTGCAGCTTATAAAGCCTTCACCTGTAGTAGCTGGGAACGTTCTCACCTGCACATCTCAGCCACTGGCACACCGCACGAGCAACCAACCACTCCGCCGAACCACCAGCGACAACCAACGGCCCATGAACGTGGGCCCCACACTTGGGCCCCACATAGATCCACACCGGGGCCCCACACACACAGTGCCACAATGCACAGTGCCAAACCATGCACAGGGACACGCGAATAGAAGTTGGCCCACAAGGCCCAAGTACAAAAGCACAAAACCACAAAAAACAGCCTTAGAAGAGTAACACTAGTCCAGGAATAAAATTCATAAAATGTAAATAATTACAAAATGAATTTTACGTGTGTTACATCTATCAACATATTTCCTAGAAAGCCTAATAGAAAATCTTATTTCCTATGAAGTACAAATGAAAGAAAAAGAACTTGAGGATGTTCTAAAATAAAAAGGAACATTTGGAAAACTAAGAAAAAGTAAACTCTCCAAGCTACTTGGGATAATAGTGACTTTTCAATCGATGAAGATTCTTCTTCTGATGGTGAAGTTGCTCACTCATATTTTATGACTATATCTAGTGAAGTACCATCTTTAAATAATATTGAAGGTTTTTCTATGGATGAATTATTTTATGCTTTTAATGAGCTTTATTTGAAATATAAATCTTTGAATAGCAATTGCAAAAGTATAAACATAAGCTTTATTAATATATCTCTTGAAAAGAAAATGATTTCAAATGAAAATGGAGAATTAAGTAATAGGAATAAAGCATTTGAAATAGAAAATGATGTTGAAGAATGAATTGATTATCATGAAACGGAAAATTGATAGTTTGGAAAATGTCATTGCATCATTGAAAATCAAAAGTGAAGGTTTGCTTAATAATGTTAGTAAACTTACAATCAAAAGAAAAACTCCTGATTTAAGGAATAGAAATGTGAATGGAAGTGTTATTCCTCATCAAAATAGATTTGTTAGAACTAAAAATGATAAATATGAATTTATCATTAAGAAAGTAGAGAAATGAAAATGGATCCCCAAAAATGATATGATTCCTAGGACTAACTCTCTTAGACCTAAAATAAAGTAGGTACCAAAATCTTTACTTATTCCAAGTGATGTTGGTGTTTGATTACACTAAGGGTGGAAAAGGAACAAGGGACTATAACTCATTGACAAATATTAGTAATCCCTTTCCTATTGAAAAAGTATGTTTTACCTGGTTTATGTTAAAACATGATTCTTTACAAGGTTTTTATTGAATATTGAATGCTTAATGAATTTTTTGGATAAAATATCACTTAATTTGTAACACCCGTAAATTCATTTTTTGTAATTGTTTACATTATAATGAATTCATTCCTGGACAGGTGCTACTGTTCTGAGGTATGTTGCTGTGATTTTGTGATTTTGGGCATGGGCCTCGTGGAACGACTCTTGTTTGCGTGTTTCTTGTCCATTGTCGGCACTGTGTATTGTGGCAACACTTTGCTTGTGGGCCTGGGTGTGGGTCAGTGTGGGGCCTATGTTTGTGGACCAGTGGTGGGAGTGAGTTGGAGAAGTTGGTTGCTAGCTCGTGTGGAAGGTTGGTGGTTGCACTATACATGCATGCATGTAGCTACCACCATCTGCGCGTATAAAGCTGTAGCCATCAACCTCCTCTTTCGCACCTCTCCTCCTCTTTCCCCGCTTTGCCGTCCTCTCGAGTGCCACCTCCATCTCTCTCTCTCTCTCTCTCTCTCTCTCTCTCCCTCCCTCCCTCCCTCTACTTGCTCTTCCCCACTCACTCCATCCCTCCCTCAGTCATTCTCTTTCTCTCCCGTCCCTTCCATATCTCCTCCCTTGTTTCTTCCTCTCCATTGTTTAGCATGCTCGAGAATTGGTGGAGACATGCGGTGGCTTGTGGTGGCGGTGTGTGGCTCCAAGGAGTCGTTCCAAGGGTCGTGGAGGCACCGAAGGCTCGCGGGTGGCCGGTGGCCAAAGTTGGGTCGCCGAAGATTGTATTAAGGTACGCACCTCCAAATGAAAGTGTAGTAAGTATGAAATTGGTAGAAAATGAGAGGAACGCATGAAATATAAGTAAATTTACATTCCTATAATTTATTATGGATTTTTTAAGAACTTATGGAGGCATTTATGGTGTTTTACGGCAGTTGTTGTGGTTTGGGTCCTTTTGACTCCTTTGACTTTGCGATTTTATAGCTTGTTGTGCGATGGATGGATTTTGGTTTTGTTTATGTCAATTTGGAGTAGACTTGAGCATCTACATCTTATGTTTTATGTGAAATTTTTGGTGCTTGATTTGGGGGTCTGCCCTAAGGTCTCATTTTGGGTGATTTCAAAGGTTGGAGCCTTGGGTCGTTTTCTTGATTCGCAAAAAACGACATACCGAATCATTTCGGTATGCCATTTTTTTATCAGATTTGGTCATCTGGTTGAGCTTCAGTCGTCTAATTTTGGTCGATCAACCGAATCAGGAGATTTTGGTCGACCGAACCACTTTTCGATCTGTCGATTTGGCCATGAGTGTTGACCGTTGAACTGTTTCGGTCGACCGATCCTAATCAGTCTTTCGATTCAAAGATTTTCAGTATATTTTGGTATGCCGAATCCAAGCCCCAGCTATTTTATAAATCTGATTTCTGAGAATTTCTAGATTGGTTTGTTTTGCCCATTTGAGATGGGATCGTAGGTCGTCAGTGGTGGTCTTATAGGACACCTGATGTGCCATTTTGTCGAGGTTTTGAAAGAATTTCAAAAGATATAAAATGATTTGAAAATTGTTTTCAAAGAAATGAGTTGACCCGTTTTGGAAATGGTTTTCCTGATTTTCTGTGTGAGGGCTGAGACACCATGGGACCATGTCGTCGGGACCAGGGAATGTGACGATATTCCCTGGTGGTCAGGCGTGTCTCCTTGGTTGAGGTCGGGGACAAGATACTAGAGGCTGAGCGTCGTCGGGTCTTAGAGGTATGAGACTCCCTAACTGTTGTCTCGAGGCTAGGGTTGTAGTCCATGGGTTGAGGTGTCATGTGGTATGACGGGGAGGTATGATACTCCTACTATCACTGCTAGCACTGAAGCTTAGGTGTGGTCGGGTGTGGAGGTATGACACTCCCTCTTGAGCACCGTGTGGAGGACGCCATGAGAAGGTGTATCCTGTGGTGGCCAGTGTCGGTGGGACACGTGCCCCATAGCTGGTGGCATCTTGAGAGACAAGACTGCCTTTCCATAGAAGGGTTGGCTTTGTGAGGGTTCTCAAGAGGGAGAATCGTGGGACGGTGAACGCTCCTATACAAGGTGGCCGTCACCGTGGCAGTGCAAACGCCGTTGGTCGCTCTTTGGTGGACTACTTATGGCCAGAGTTGGTTGCCTAGCGCCAGGCTTCCCGACTCATTGTGTGTGATTTTGGCCATTAAGGGCCTCATTGTGGTTTTGGGTTGGAAGAGCCTTGTTTGCTATTTAGCTAGTGTGGGTCGTGCTTGTTGTGGTTTTCGTCCTTGTGAGCCTGATTATCAGATTTCAAAGAAAATGATTTGTGAAATAAATTTAAAAGAAAATTAATATAGTTTTGGTTTTCTATCGTTTTCATAGGGTGCGTGCTAGGTGACTGCTGTCACTCATGCTTGCTCTTTGTGGTTTTTGTGTTGCAGGTGTAGGCGTGCAGTTGGGTCTTAACATAGTGCTTATAGTCTGGAGTCTTGTAGTCGTACACATAGGTTCCTGGTAGTTGATATTTCTGTTTAGCTTTTAATTTCTGATAATTTGATTTGTTTTAAATCATTATGGAAATTTGGGGCGTGACGGATCTGGTATCAGAGCTCCAGGTTCACTAAGTTGCACTAGCCTAGTGTGTCCAATCTAGAGACTCCATAGGACTGCACCTGGTTTTCTTCATGGTCTTCTGGTTGTTGTTTTGTCTGTGGTGTAGGTGTTTTGCCTTTCTCCTTGTAGGATGCCTCCTCGTGGTCAGAAAGGTAATGCCCCTATCAAGGAATCCGTGTCCTGAGAAGATGTGGGTGGATGGAAAGCGGTTCGTACTGAACTAAGGAGTTTGGCGCATGGGATCTCCCATGCTATCAGTAAGAGTTGTGCCAGTGAGCCGTTTGGTGACCTGTGGCTGAACCAATTCACGATGCTTCGTCCACCGTCATTCAAAGCCAAGGTTGGTGCTGAGGAGAGTGAGGCCTGGTTGGAGAAGATGGTGAAGATGCTGGAGAGCATGGCGTGCCCGAGAGAAGCATTGGGTGCGGTTGGAGACTTATTTGCTAGATGGTGAGGCAGATAGGTGGTGGAAGTCTGTGATGTGGCTGAAGTTCCCAGACTCAATCATTGTTAGCATCCAGTGGAATGATTTCAACGTGGCCTTCTATGGCAAGTATTTTACCACTCAAGGTGACCCTCTATGATTGTTGTAATATCCTTTGTAACCTGGACATCTGCCGGATTGTAGGGTTGTGGTGTTGTTGTTTTGCATGGCCACCAGGTTCTTTTATTGTGGTTTGCCGGATGGCCAAAGTGTTGTTTGACTCAGGGAGTTTTTTCTCCTTTGTTTCTGAGTCTTTCGCGTTAGAGTTGGGAGAGAGACCAGCTAGATTGGCCTTTCATCTCAACGTGGCAATGCCTCTGAGGGAACACAGTTTGGCATGGAGGTATCTGTGGTCTGTCGACTTGACATTAAATGACAGAGAGTTCGACACTAGCCTGATCGTGATGGACATGCAGGAGTACAATGTGATACTTTGCATGAATTGGTGGCACAACAGTCCGCTTTGATCAACTTTGCTCGAAGGAGAGTTTATTTTGGGTCGCTTGAGGATGGGTCTTTCTTTGTGCAAGGTGGATGTCAGGGTGAGCCTAAGCTTGTCATTTCAGCTATGAAGGTTTATAAATCTTTGGACAGTTAGTTTAGTTACCTCCACATCTCCCGAGTTGGGTGTTCACAACATCTCTGTGGTGTGTGAATATCTCGATGTTTTCCCTAACGATATGCCTGGTATGCTACCTCACAGGGAAGTAGTGTTCTCGATCGATCTGATCCCTGGTTCTAGTGTTGTGTCCAAGCCTCCCTATCGCATGGCACCAGTAGAGTTGTGAGAACTCAAAACTTAGTTGCAGGTGTTGCTGGACAAGGGGTTCATCAGGCCAAGTGTGTCTTCGTGGGGGGTGCCTATCTTGTTTGTCCGTAAGAAGGATGGCTCACTCTGACTGTGTATAGATTATCGGATACTGAACTAGATCACGATGAAGAACAAGTATCCCTTGCCCCGCATTGATGACCTGTTCGACCAGTTGCAGTCTGCATCTATGTTCTCGAAGATTGATCTGAGGTCAGTGTATCACCAATTGAGGATACAAGACACAGATATTCAGAAAACTACTTTCCAAACATGGTACGGGCATTACGAGTTCACGATCATGCCTTTATACTTGAACAATGCACTGGCTGCATTTATGGATCTGATGAACAGGATTTTCAGCCCTTTTCTGGACTAGTTCGTTGTGGTTTTTGTTGATGATGTGCTGGTCTACTCCCTTGATGTGGAGACTCACGCCTTGCATCTGAGGGCGGTTTTGGATTCTCCGAGGCATCATCAGTTGTACGCCAAATTCTCCAAGTGTGAGTTCTGGCGAAGTGAAGTCATGTTCCTTGGCCATTTGATTTCTAAAGAAGGCATCAGAGTAGATCCAGCCAAGGTTGAGCCAGGACTATGATGGAGATTAGGAGTTTCTTGGGTCTAACAGGCTATTATAGGAGATTCATCAGAGATCTCTCCTCCATAGCCGTGCCTCTGTCAGAGTTGACTAGGAAGGAGGTTCTGTTTTGCTGGGACTAGAATTGTGAAACGAGTTTTCAAGAGTTGAAGTCTCATCTGGGTTCTGCCCCTATGTTGACTCTACCTTCTGGAAGTGGTGGCTTCACTGTATATAGTGACGCTAGTGGTGTTGGATTGGGGTGTGTTCTGATGCAGCATGGCAATGTTATTCCATATGCCTCATGCCAGCTGAAGGACCATGAGAAGAATTACCCGACCCACGATTTGGAGATGGTTGTTGTAGTGTTCGCTCTCAAGCTTTGGCGACATTATCTATATGGAGAGTAGTTTAAGGTCTTCACTGATCATCAGAGCTTGAAGTATATGTTCACGTAGAAAGACCTCAACCTGAGGCAGCGTCGTTGGGTGGATTATCTAAAGGACTATGATTTTAGCCTATCTTACCACCCTGGCAAGGCCAACGTGGTCGCCGATGCCTTAAGTTGGCATACGCACATGTTGGCGACCCTGATGGTCAAGGCATGGACCATGTTGGAGGATCTGGTGAGTTGCAAGCCGAAGCGGCAAGCTCGAGGGATGGTTGGTGCTCGGGTGGCCAACTTTTATGTTCACCCCAAGCTGATAGAGTTTATTGTCGCCTGTCAACAGCTAGATCTGTTTGTTCAGGTTGTGTTTGAGAAGATGGAGACTGGTGGAGAGCTTCATTTCTCTGTTGGGGTATATGGAGAGCTAAGGTATGATATGCGCCTATACGTGTCCCAACATGAGGAGGCCAAGCAGATGTTGCTCGATGAAGCACTTTGGTTCAAGTACACTATTCACCCTAGGTGTGCAAAGATGTACCGAGACTTGAAGCGAAACTTTTGGTAGCCTGGCATGAAGAGGGATGTTACTAACCATATGGCAAGGTGTACAACCTGCCAGCTTGTTAAGGTAGAGCACCAGAGTCCTGGAGGGACCTTGCAACCATTGGATATTCTTATGTGGAAGTGGGAGCACATCTCCATGGACTTCGTGACTGGTTTGCCGCGGACATAGAGGAAGAATGACACCATGAGGGTGATCATGGATCGGCTAACCAAGTCTTCTCACTTCCTAGCCATTCGGGTGAAGCTTCCGTGCACTGCTTGGCAGAGCTATATGCCTCCGAAGTGGTTCGACTGCATGGTGTTCTGGTGTCCATTGTGTCAAACAAAGACACGAGGTTCACCTCAAGGTTTTGAGAACTCTGCAGGAGGCCTTTGGCACCATGCTCAACTATAGCACAACGTTTCATCCTCAGTCGGATGGTTAGACAGAGAGGACTATCCAAACGTTGGAGGATATGCTTAGAGCATGCGCCTTGGACTTTCAAGGGAGTTGGGAGGACCATCTTCCATTGATTGAGTTTGCTTAAATAATAGTTATCACCCGAGCATTGGGATGGCACCAATCAAAACTTTGTATGGTTGGCCATGCAGATCGCCAGTTGGCTAGAGCGAGGTGGGCGAGCGCCAATTGATTGGTCCTAAACTTGTGCAGCTATATGTGGACAAGGTTTATTTGATCCGTAGCAGGCTGTTAACTGCACAGAGTCGACAGAAGAGTTATGCCTACAGGAGGCGGAGACCGATGGAATTTCTGGTGGGAGACTATCTGTTTTTGAAGGTATCACCAACCAACGGTGTCATGAGGTTCGAGAAGCATGGGAAGCTGAGTCCTCACTATAATGGCCCGTACCAGATTACCCAAAGGATCGGTGAGGTTGCTTATCGGTTGGACCACAAGGAGGATGTCGTCGAGATTGTTGACCGCAAGGAGCAAGTGTTGCGGAACAAGGTGATTCCACTAGTCTTGATGCGGTGGTAGCATCATGGAGCTGAGGAGGCCATGTGGGAACGTGAGGAAGCCATCATAGCCTAGTACCTGTATCTTTTCGCCTACTAGTGATTTCGGAGGCGAAATCTCCTTTTAAGGAGGTTAGGATGCAACACCCGTAAATTCATTTTTTTGTAATTATTTACATTATAATGAATTTATTCCTGGATGGGTGTTACTATTCTGAAACCCGTTTTTGTGATTTTGTGATTTTGGGCATGAGCCTCATGGGTCGGCTTCTGTTTGAGTGTTTCTGTGCAAGGTTGGCACTGTGTATTGTGGCAGCATTGTGCTTGTAGGCCTGGGTGTGTGTCCGTATGGGGCCTGTGTTTGTGGCCCAATTAATGGGAGTAAGTTGGTGCAGTTGGTCGCTGGCTCGTGCAGAAGGTTGGTGGTTGCATTGTACATGCATGCATGCAGCTACCACCATCTGCGCGTATAATGCTGCGGTCGTCAACCTCCTCTTTCGCACCTCTCCTCCTCTTTCCCTGCTTGACCGTCCTCTTCTTGAGTGCCTATAACACCCGTAAAATTCATTTTGTAATTATTTAGATTTTATGAATTTTATTTCCTGGACGGGTGTTACTGTTCTGAGGCCCGTTGTGCAGTTATGTGCTTTTGGGGTTGGGCCTCTTGGGTTGGCTTCTATTTGCGTATCCCTGTGCGTGGTTGTCACTGTGCATTGTGGCATTGTGGGTGTGGGGCCCGAGTGTGGATTCGTGTAGGGCCTAAGTGTGGGGTCCAAGTGGGGCCCACACTTGTGGGCTGTTGGTTGTGGCTGGTGGTTGGGCGGAGTGGTTGGTTGCTCGTGCAGTGTGTTGGTGGCTGAGACACACAGGTGGGCACGTTCTCAGCTACTGCGGGCGCAGGCTTTATAAGCCACACCACTCTCCTCCGTCGCCATCGCCATCTCCTCCTTCCTTTTTCTTCCTTTCCCTTCCTCCTCGGCAGTGCATCCCTCCTCCACCCCCACCTTCTTTTCTCTTCCTCCCCACTCGTCCTTCTCCTTTTCCCTCCTCCTTTCCACTCGTCTCCCCTGTTTCCCCTGTTCTTCCATCACGCACGTGCCGATGGAGGGAGAGAGAGATCGAGGGAGCGAAGCAGAGGGCTGTGGTTGCTCGAAGTGGTGCTCGGAGTTTGCGTGGCGTGCTCCCGTGGTCGTGGTGAGGCTGTGGTCCCCGGAGTTCGCCGAAGTGAGCCGAGAATTGCCGAAGGCGTTTTTCAGGTACGCATCTCCACCCCATGTAATAGAGAGCATGAAATTGGTAAAAAATGCTAGGTTTGCATGGAATCTAGGTAAATTTTCTTTCCTAGAATTTATTGTGATTTATTGAGAATTTATGAAGCATTTATTGGGCATTCATGTCGGTGGTTGCGTTTTGGGTCGTTTTGACTTTTCTGCCTTTGTGATTTTATATCGTGATGCATGGTGAATGGATTTTAGTTTTGTTTGTTGGGTTTTGGAGTAGACTCAAGTGTCTACACCATATGTTTTATGCAAGATTTTTGGTGTTCGTTTAGCATGTCCGATCGGAGGTCCCATTTGGGGTGATTTCGGATGATAGGGTTTGGGCCATTTTCTGGTTTCGTAGAATTCGACATACCGAATGGAAACGGCATACCGAATCAGGGGATTTCGGTATACCGATTCCGCTCGGCATATCATTTTTCTGTCAATTTAGGTCCTCTGATCGAGTTTTGGTTATCCATTTTTGGACGGTATACCAAATATGGCCTGATTGTTCACCGTTGACCTGATTCGGTCGATCGATCTAGATCGGCCTACCGAACTAGGGGTTTTCAGCGTACCAAACTTGGTTTTCGGCATGCTGATTCTGGGCCCAATGAGTTTGCAAGTGTGTTTTTCGATGGCTTTCTGGATCACTGTGTTTTGTCCCTATGAGATGGGATTGTGGGCCATCAGTGGTGATCTCCTGGGACACATGATGCGCCGTTTTGTCGAGCTTTTGGAAGAATTTTCAAAGGATATGAAAATGGTTTTGGTAATGGATTTCAAGGAATAATTGGCCTGTTTTGGAAATTGTTTTCCTAGTTTTCTGTGTGCGGGCCGAGACAGTGTGGGACCATGTCATCAGGACCAGGTAATGTCACGACATTCTCGGGTGGTCAGGCACGACTCCCTAGTTGAGGTCGAGGGCCGAGATACCTGAGGCTGAGGGATTGTGGGCCCAAATGAGTTTGCAAGTGTGTTTTTCGATGGCTTTCTGGATCACTATGTTTTGTCCCTATGAGATGGGATTGTGGGCCATCAGTGGTGATCTCCTGGGACACCTGATGCGCCGTTTTGTCGAGCTTTTGGAAGAATTTTCAAAGGATATAAAAATGGTTTTGGTAATGGATTTCAAGGAATAATTGGCCTGTTTTGGAAAATGTTTTCCTAGTTTTCTATGTGCGGACTGAGACAGTGTGGGACCATGTCGTCAGGACCAGGGAATGTGACGACATTCTCGGGTGGTCGGGCACGACTCCCTAGTTGAGGTCAAGGGTCGAGATACTTGAGGCTGAGGGGCGTCAGGTCCTGGAGGTATGAGACTCCTTGACTGTTGTCTCAAGGCTAGGGTTGTGGTCCGCGGGTATGATACTCCTACTGTCGCTGTGAGCACTAAGGCTCGGCTGTTGTCGAGTGTGGAGGTATGACACTCCCTCTTGAGCATTGTGTGTGGAGGACGCCGTGAGGAGGCATACCTTGTTGTGGCCAGTGCGGGTGGGACACGTGCCCCGTAGCTGGTAGCATCCTAAGAGACAAGATAGCCTTCCCAAGGAGGGGTTGGCTTCTGAGGGTTCTCCTGAGAGAGGGGAATCGCGGGACAGTGAACGCTCCTACACAGGGTGGTCGTCACCTTGGCAGTGTAGAACGCTGGGGTCACTCCTCAGTGGACTGCGTGTGGCCAGAGTTAGGTTGCCTGGCACCGGGCTTCCCGACTCACTTTGTGTGGTTTTGGTCATTGAGGGCCTTTGCTTGTGGCTTTGGGTTAGTAGAGCCTTGATTTGTGGTTTTAGCCGGTATGGGCCTGATTTCTGAGGTTTTGAGAAAATGGTTTGTGAAATGAGTTTAAAAAGGGAAAATGATTATAGTTTTGTTTTTCGTTGTTTTCGTGGGGTGTTTACTGGGTGACTTTGATCACTCATGTGTTTTCCTTGTGGTTTTGGTTTACAGGTGCAGACATGCAACTGGTTTAGCGTAGTGCATATAGATCGGAGTCCCCTAGATGCACACACAGGTTTTTGGTAGCTTGATATTTACTGCTTAGCTTTAAATTTCCTGTAATTTAATTTGTTTAAATTATTGTGGAAAATTTGGGGTGTGGTAGTGCCACCTCCATAACTCTCTCTCTCTCCCTTCCTCCCTCTACTTCCTCTTCCCCACTCACTCCATCACTCCCTTATTCATCCTCTTTCTCTCCCGTCCCTTCCCTATCTCCTCCCCAATTTTTTCATCTCCCTTGTTTAGCGTGCTCGAGAATTGGTGGCAGTGCGTGGCTCTAGGGAGTCATTCCAAGGGTCGGGGAGGCTCGTGGGTGGCCAGTGGCCGAAGTTGGGTCACCGGAGGTTGTATTAAGGTACGCACCTCCAAACCAAAGTGTAGAAAGCATGAAATTGGTACAAAATGATAGGAATTCATGAAATATAGGTAAATTTACATTCTTAGAATTTATTGTGGATTTTTTGGGAATTTATGGAGGCATTTATGGCATTTTATGGAGGTTGTTGTGGTTTGGGTTCTTTTGACCCCTCTGTCTTTGCGAATTTATATCTTGTTGTGTGATGGATGGATTTTGATTTTGTTTATGTTGATTTGGAGTAGACTCGAGGGTCCATATCTGTAGACACCTCAATTTTGAGGTGACTCATAGATGAGCTTTCCAGCTATTGCTTTGGATGTGGCTAACCCTTGAAACCTATTAGCTAAACCTAATCAAAACCTATAGCAGGCCCGCAGCCCAACTAGAAATGCAGACAAGTATGGGAGAGCACCTAACTATCACACCTAACTATCACACCTACCTAGCACACCAAGCTAGCACACCTACCTAGCACACCTACCTGGCACACCTAGCTAGCACACCTACCTGGTGCACATACTAGGCGCCCAGCCATTTCTCAGGCTGCTAGTTGTTGACTTTCCACCTCCCATGGCTGTTACCTCTACCAGCGAATATGCCATGGAATCTTCCTGGCTTTTCGTCTACGAGGCTCCATGCTTTCCTAGGAGTTACCCTTGGAAAATCCCTATATATAGATCCCATAGGCAACCATTTGAAAGGGCTGATTATCTTGAAAGATAGAGACAGACACAGCTACACTAGCCTTCTCCAGAATTCTACAACTATCCACCTGGGCTCTCAAGCTTTTCCTTGCATCCAAAGATATTCTTAGCCCTTCCAAAGCATCAAGGAGCTTAATATCCTGGGTCTTTCTTTTCTTTCTTGAAGGAACATCTTAGACAAGGTAGGCCCTTCCCACTTTTCCTTTAAGTTCTTATTCTTTTGCAATGAAATAAAGCATGCTAGAAATTCCACATATGGTTTGATTTATCTGTATTTTCATGAGGTTTCTACGATGAATTTACTTATCCTCCTTGCAAGATGCTCACCATGCAAATCTACACTTTTGTTTGCAAGCATGTTTACTTTGCTTCTAGCATAAAAATCTACACTATGTTGCCTGCATGAGATATCTTTTCCTTATTATATTCTTGGTATGATCATCACTTACATATGTTTTATTGGGTTTACTCGTTTCATGTTTGTTCCTTTGCATTTTGTATTCGTTTCTGCCATGAACCCATTAAATCATCTTGTATTTAATCAAACAATAGCAAGATGGCTTTGATCATATGCATCCTGTCATGCTTTTAGCTTTTAACATCCGCA
The DNA here is from genome assembly GCA_024699735.1 of Posidonia australis. Classification (NCBI taxonomy): domain Eukaryota; kingdom Viridiplantae; phylum Streptophyta; class Magnoliopsida; order Alismatales; family Posidoniaceae; genus Posidonia; species Posidonia australis. The sequence goes on along the minus strand of JAMKQA010007574.1, from coordinate 11,089 downwards.
TGAATCAACCTGCATTAGTATATATCACCCATCTCTATTCTGGGTCAGATTGCAGTCTGATCCAGATTTTCTGGGGAGCACCTAAGTGGCGTACCAACCCAGAGCACCACTCTGGCACCCCATTCAGGAGCACCAGACTGGTCAGAAAGCAAAACATTCACTTTTGCATATCTGCTTGCATTGTTTTCTGAATTATTTTGAGCCTGATTCTTTTACCGCTTGTTCTTTGATATTCCATGGTTTTGCATGCATGTTTTGGGTTTAAAGCAAGATTGTTTTCTAGTTGTTTTCTCCCTTTGGATAATCAGTCCTTGGTTAGAATCTGGTAGGCTGGTTGCACCTTACTCCTACATGGAGAGCCTTGTGCATCAGCCCATGATCCAATGGCATGGCTGAATCCTGCATCTTTCATTTCACATGCATAGGGTGTGATCTTGTGTGAGGCTACCAGCCCTTGAGCACAAGGTCAATAGTCATCGCATTTGCATTTCTTTCACTTTTAAGGCATGTTTTCCAAGTTTTACGAAGGATTTTACATTGCATACTTTCCATAATGCATTCTCATGTGATTTGGCACTGCATGGATTTCTGTTTTCCCTCAGCACATCTTATGGCCCACATAGGAGCACCTAGGTGGCGCACTAGACTGGAGCATCAGTCTGGCGCACCAAGCAGGTGCATCATCCTGTTTACAATAGCACACAGCAGGTTTTTTATATGGTTTTTAGCATGCTTTCTCGACATGATTTACTTCTGGATCTTTTCCCTGGTTTTCTTCCTTGATATACCAGGGAGGCATGACTTTGTTTTTAACCATTTTATGCATGTTAGATTGAATTTGGCATATAAAAAAGCAAGGATGAAAGATCATTCGACATTGATATATCTTTGACATTATTAATGCAATGACTATGCATCGACACTTGACCCAACACATGAGTGATACTTCTGAGCACTAGGACACACCTTGCACATCATGCACCCTTATTTAGCATATGACACTAAGCATGGCATGGCATATCACCCTCGGACGTACAGTAAAGGCTGAAAAGTCGATATTTCATAAGCAAATGAGAAACCAATAGAAGACCGATTTATCAGGCGCACGAGAGTGCCTAATACCTTCCTCGTGCGTAACAGGGATCCTTACCCATTTCTAGTTTATGACCTGCTTTTCCATTGCATGATTTGCATGTTTTATATGGTTTTCCTCGTCTTCCATTTTAATAAACTAGGTGGCGACTCCTGCATTTGCATTTTTATTTTTGTTGTTTTTACCATGACTTTGTCGTCCCTCATGTATTTTGGGCTTTTGCGTCAAAATCCTCGAGGCTGTCATCAGCATGGTTACAGGAACTAGCGACTCCACTGGGGATAACCAGACCCGGCTTTGTTTTTGGTTTCTCCTTTGCTTCGGCTTCTCTCCTTCCTTGCCTTTTCCATGCCTTGCTTTGGTTATCCTTTTTAGTGGTGTCTTTTTGCATGCAAGCCTTTTGTAATGTTGTTCTTTCCTTTTACACACTTTTGCTATGTCATCACTAGTGCACCCATTTTGCACCTACTCTTGCATGATAATTCATGGCTAAATTGCATGTTTATTTCCCTTCTTGTATATGCCATGCCTAAGAGATTAGAGACATGTTTGCTCTCCCCATTTGGTTAATGAAATTTAAAAAAAAACAAAATCAGAAATTCAGGCATACTAGTGACAAATTGTAAATTTTCCCCCATGGTTTAATAAGCCTGCAAGTAAAAAACTTAAAGCATACTTTGCATACATCATATAGGGCATGCATCTTCTCCTCTCCTAGGATTACCTATACAGTCTGTGAAGGACATTTTTCGGTGGCTCATCCTATGGCTTTGGCGTGGGATGAAAAATCGGGTTTGTCCCCCCTTGTCTGGGGTCATGTCGGTGTAGTAGAGAGTATAGCCTACTGCTTTGGCAGAGGTCGAGGCCCCGAAAGCACCACTCGTTCACTGCCTAAGCTTTGGCTGGGATTTAGAACGGGGACCTTACTTTTTCTAAACTTGAGTCGGAGACCCATTCACTTCTATGTCAACCTGGAGTAGACAGCTTAATAGGACATCCCTAGTTGGTGAGAGAGTGGATACTAGGAGCATGCATTTGCATCTCATACCACCATAATCATTGCATCTTTTCTGACTTGTTTGTTTTTGTGCATAGCATTTCTGATCTTCGAGTTTCCTTAGCCTGAGCTCAAGATCTTTCCTTTCGCTAACTCTATTTGTGACCTTATTCTCGATCGCATCTCCCGAGTTACTCGACACCTCCGACGATAGCTCGTCCTAGGATTCATCCTATCCTTCCCAACTGCAGTCCGATCCTTACTCGCTTGAGATCCATGATGGCCAAGCATGCCAGCGAGTCCCTCTCCCCTGCTGTCCAGGAGGGGGTCCCTGTCTTGGGACACTCTTCCTTTGTGTCTGTTCCAGTCATCTTTACTGCCTCCACTTTTGCCTTAGCTTTTGGAGGACCTCCACCACCTCATTTCTGTGTCCCTGTGGCAACCCCGCCTTTGAGACCACCAACCTGGTCTTCTCCTGCTATTGGGGCCACAACAGTTGAGTCTGTCTCTCCCTAGGGCTATGTGTTTACTGGCCCTCCTCCCACTGCGACTGTCTCTGTAGTAGCCACCCCCCAGTTCGGACAACTGGGATCTCTACCTCTTGTTTCCTCCCCTGTCTTGCCTCCATCTCTTGAAGCCACCAGCAACAATCCCGTGACCGCACAGCTGCAACAAATGTCGGGCCTCGCCCTGCAATTGCAGGGATTGGCACTGGCACTCCAACCCTTCTCAGCTTTGTCTTTCCTGGCTCCCGAGTTGCCTGCGCAACCGGCTTTAGGACCACAGTTTGCATCCACTGCACTCCCTCCACTGTCGTCACCATCCCTTGTCTCTCCGACGATAGGGGTGTCAACACTACCTTTTGTTACACCAGCACAGCACCCACCACAGCATGCATCCCTCCTATCTGGTGGCCAGCCCCCTAGGCCAGCGGGTGCACTACCATCCGTGAGCGTTGTGCTGGAGACCATCCTGGTCCAACAGCTCTTGCTCCCACACTCTGCACCACTCATTGCACCACCCCTTGCATTATCCTCCCCTTTTTACCACACACAAGGTTCATCCTTTGTCCCCCAGCACACTGCACCCATGCACGGGTACACTGGCCATCCAACCGTAGCACCAGACAGTGGAATGGTGGATCCGGAGGAGCCCTTAGGGGCGACCCATACGGTGTACGTGACACCCACCTCTACTGCACAGTCCACAGCTACAGTAGCTCCAGATGCTCTCCTCGCGAGAGTAAATGATCTGGAACACACTCTCCGACAAGTGCAAGGTGGGGATCACTAGTCCTACCAATTCTGGGACCTTTGTTATTTCCGAGAGGCGACTCTCCCCCCGAATTTTCATATTCTGGAATTTGAAAAATACGATGGTAGGGGTTGCCCAATTACCCATCTCAAAGCCTATTGCGGAGACCTCGCCCAGCTCCAGGCTGACGAAAGGTTGTTAATCCGCCTGTTCCAGAAGAGTCTTACAGGGCCCGCGTTGAAGTGGTTCACTTCCCTCAACATGGCCACCATCAGGACTTGGGACGACCTTAGACAGGCATTCTTGGAGCAATATTCCTTCAACCTCGACTTAGTCCCCAAGTGGGAGGACTTAGTCACTCTCAAGTAGAGACCCCAAGAAACATTTGGGGAGTATCTTGGTCGTTGGCGCTCTTTGGCTTCATAAGTCAAGGATAGACCATCCGATGAGGAGTCTATTGAGATAGTGATCCAGGGAGCACAGCCAGCAGTCGGGGCTCTGCTTAGCATTCAACTTGTCACCACTTTCTATGCATTGCTTCGGGCGAGCGCCCGTGTTGAGAGTTCACTGCGTGGCGGTAGTTTTCCAGCCCTCTCAGCATTTGCCAAACAGGCCACTGCCTCACATAGTGGCCCTAGTAGCAGCAATAACACCAATACACCCAGGAGGCGGGATCCCTCCAAAAATACTGTTTCTTACATCAGATCCCCTGCTTCTCTGGCAAATGTCTGCCTACCCCCGCAACGCCAAATAGTTTATGCACCCATGCCTACACCTAGAACGCAGCATGCATCACACATTACCCGCACTGCCACACCAGTATATCCTAACCCACCGGCCAGGACACGGCCACCGTTGACACATCCACAGCCGAAGCGACAACGTCATGACAGGCGCCACTATACCCCTTTAGTGGAGCCTTTGAGCATGGTATTCCCTAAAGTCGCATCCTTGCTGAGGCTGCCTGAGGTGCGCCCTCCGCCTAATCTGCTGCCAGCCTGGTACAATGCCAATGCATTCTGTAATTTCCATCGGGTGGCTGGCCACTCGACGGAAAATTGTTTAACACTCAGGGACGCTGTCCAGGATTTGATTGACCCGAAGGTCATAGTGATTAATACCCAGGCAGCCACCCCAGCACACACCCCAGTAGCCGCTCCAGCATACCAGCACACCCTAGCATAGTTAGTCAACCCTTGCCACAACATCCTTCTCCGGGAGCGCCAGGTTCCTCAGGAGTCAATTTTGTTTCTACAGCTTCTTTCTCTTCTTCTCCTTCACAGTCTGTTTCTTCCCCTGTCTGCCCAACCGACTTGATTCATCATGAGTCGTCCCTTTTTCCTCACCAGTTGTATCGTTCTTTCCTCGATAACTCCAAGAAATCTATTTTTATGATCCGTTGTATCGTTCTTTCCTCACCTGTAGTATACCCCCAGCCACCAACTCCAGTTTATTTATCCGCCTGGCCCCAATCTAGGCCAAGCCAGCCTGCACAACCTCAGGTCCACTGGTACCCTCAACAATACTCCCAACATCCTCAGGTTTACACTCCTATTCGCCCATATCCTTCAACCACACCTATACAATTAGCAGCCCACCCTCGGTTGTTGTAACTCTGACCCATGACATGCATCGTGTTCCTTACAATTATGCCACAGGGATGTGTGCAGAAGTGACACAATCGGGCCAAGTATACAAACCTCCGACAGCTAGGCCTAACCCCTCAACCTTAACCCCTAACTAGTTACAAGCCCAGCCATCTAGGTCATCAGCACCTGTAGCGGCAGCCCTTGCCCAATTCCAAGCACATTCTCCTCAACAACCTATGCCTAGAATAGCACCACCCAATCCTACCACTAGTAGCCAACCTTCAGCTGACATCACTGCCCAGCTTAGGAAGGTTAAAGCCGATATTTCCATTTGGGACCTAATCCATACATCGGCTGAACAAAGGGAAGCTTTCCTTAGGGTCTTTCAAGCAGCCCGTGTATCCCAAACTATAGAGCCTGCTACCCTGGAAAACATGGTAGGAATGATAGCGATACCTTAGGTTATCTCCTTCTCTAGCCTAGAGTTACCTTCCTCTGGCACCAATCATAACTCTCCCTTGTTCATCACTGCGTAGTATCAAAGCTTCCGCATCCCCCTCACACTGGTGGACAATGGAGCAGGCCTTAATGTCTGCCCCTTGCACACGGCAAGTGTAATCGGATTCAAGTCCGAGGACATTACACCAGTTGTGAAAGGGATGACAGCTTTCAATAATACGCATCATGATGCGCTTGGAGTCCTGATCATTCCCCTGACTATAGGCCCTGCTCACTTCGACGTGGAGTTCTACGTCGTAGATATCAAACCTTCTTTCAATCTGTTGCTTGGACGCCCTTGGCTTCGTATGCATCAAATCATTCCTTCAACCCTCCATCGTATGATTAAGTTTTGCTGGGATGACAATGTTGTTGTTGTCTTGGTAGAAGACATGGAGAAGGTTGAATCTGTTTCTGCTCTAGCCCCTCAGATCATCCACTTCGAGCCTAAACCATTCGATGTCCTCTATCGGGTTAATCGGTTTGAGCCGGTTTATTTTATTCCACCCTCAGAGCTTGCCAGCCATTTGGCCACTTCTGCCAACCCCCGTTTGATGGTTGACAACCTGTGTCGCAAATGAGGATACGAGAAAGGATCGCCTCTGGGGCTTTATGGTCAAGGAATCACCGAGCCGATTGAGGCCGAAGAATGGATTGAGCAAGATGGTTTGGGTTATGAGCGATGCTGCCAAAGGAAGAGATCACAACGTTAGGGTAAGTCTCGTAAGATGATTATTCCACGAGATTTATCCAACTTTATTTGCGTAGGCATTATAGATCCGAACCACAGTTCATATGCAGTGTCAGCACCATCAGCTTGGATCTGCCTAGAGGATTTGTATCAGGACGGCGGCCGGCTAGAGCAGCATGGTATACGGCAGGTGATCATGCAGAACAATAGACAGACAGAGCAGTCAACAGCCTAGATAGTGGCCCAGGAAGCAGACTCAGAAAATGACATCGGGGATCTGGACCTCTTATTTCAGGACCAGCTAGATGTGCTTGCAGAAGATCTGGTAGAGCATGATCGCATAAGAAAGGGCAAAGCAGTTGCTATAGCACCACCAACAGACACACCAATACCACCCCAGGAACAGGTTTCAATTTTGGTCATGCGAGAAACAAACGGAAGGGATACTAGGCCATTGGAGTTAATCTCCTGTCAGCCAGGAGGTAGGTCTAGTTGGCATCAGCAATATAAGCCTCACCTTGAGGGTGAGGATCAGAACCTTGAATCAAGCATGAGTAGGACAGGCGACGGCGGTCGCACCAGTTTACAGCAAAGCAGTTGCCAGCAAATAGAATTTTGTACAGCTAATAGGGAAAATACCAAAAAAGACAAAAAAAATAAAAAAATCCAAAACCAAGAATAAGGAGGCATCAACATCAGAGGCAAGGACTCCTAGCTCCTCGGATCATCCAGACAGGGAAACTAAAGAAGTAGCGCAATGTCGGTACAAAAACACGAAGGTCATTGTGACAATCCTTAAACGCCATCAGGGCGCAAAATCAGAGGAAGTCTTCTCAGTTGACATAACCGACCCGGCATTTGAAAGAGAAATCCTGTCAAAGCTGATTGCCTATGAAGAAGAGGATGAAGTGCATGGAGCAGATAATGAGGATGAGCCGTCATAGATTCCATTCTATGATGATGATCCAGAAGGCCCAAATCTTCATGTAGAGGAAGAAACAGAGCTTATCAACATCGACACGGTGGAAGAAATAAAAGAAACACGCATCAATGCCAAGTTATCACCACAAGCAAAGGCAGAGTTTATAGCTTTCCTGAAAGAATATGTAGATGTCTTTGCATGGAGCTATGATGACATGGTGGGATTAGACATTGAAGTGGTAGTTCATACATTACCGCTAATACCCAATTCAAAGCCAGTCAAACAAAAGCTCCGTAGATGGCAACCTCAATGGCTTTTAAAGCTTAAAGAGGAGATTATGAAGTAGCACAAAGTCAACTTTCTCAAAGTTAGGTTGTTTCCTGAACGGCTCGCCAACGTGGTCCCAGTGCCGAAAAAGGATGGACGGGTTCGCATGTGCATAGATTATCGAGATCTCAACAAAGCGAGTCCCAAAGATGATTTCCCGCTTCCCCACATAGACATTCTGGTAGACAACACAGCAAGGCATAAGATGTTGTCATTTATGAACGGGTTTTTCGGGATACAATTAGATCAGAATGGCTGAAGAAGATATGGAGAAGACATCTTTCATCACTCCATGGGGATTCTTCTGCTACATAGTAATGCCATTTGGGTTGAAAAATGCAGGTGCAACATACCAGAGGGCTATGACAACTTTATTCCACGATCTTATGCATCAAGAGGTTGAAGTATATGTGGATGACATGATTGCCAAATCTAAAGAGCCCGAGGACCATCTCACCTATTTGAGAAGTTTGTTTGAGCGCCTACGAAAATATAAGCTCCGCTTGAACCCCAACAAATGTGTATTTGGAGTATCTCTTGGGAAATTACTGGGTTACATCATCAGTCAAAGGGGAATTTAAGTAGACCCCCACAAAGCAAGGGCTATTATTGACATGCCTCCCCCAACCACTGAGAAAGAGATTCGTGGTTTATTAGGCCAGCTACAATATATCAGCAGGTTCATTGCATAGCTTACGCCTATATGTGAACCCATAATCAAGTTGCTAAGGAAGAACGCTCAGACTTGCTGGAATGAGGAATGTCAAGCAGCCTTTGATAAAATCAAGCAACTCCTAGTAAGACCCCCAGTTTTAGTTCCCCCTACGCCAGGACGCCCTCTGCTATTATATCTCTCCACAACATAGTATTCCATGGGCAGAGTTCTGGGGCAACATGATAAATCTGGGCGTAAAGAGAAAGCTATCTACTACCTTGGCAAAAAGTTCAATGACTGCGAGGTTAATTACAGCCCAATAGAGAAAGTCTGCTTATCCCTGGTGTGGGCCACACAACGCCTCCGACATTATATGATGGCCTATCCAGTTTTGTTGTTATGTCGGCATGACCCTATTAAATATCTATTCCAGAAGCCAGCATTGGTGGGTAGATGTGTTAAATGGAAGGTGATGTTATCCCAATGCGATATCACCTTTGTCACATAGAAATCCATGAAAGGACAAGCCATGGCAGATCATTTGGCCAACTTACCTTTGCCAGAGTATCAACCTTTGCAGACCCAGTTCCCAGATGAAGATATATTGTTTGCAATGGGTGAGGAGGAGCTGAAAGGGCCTCAGAATGAGCATCAATGGTGTCTGTACTTCGATGGTGCAGTCAATAAACGAGGAAGAGGCATCGGTGTGGTTCTAGCAACTCCACAAGGGTAGCTTATTCCCTTTGCAAGGAAGCTGACATTTGAATGCACCAATAATGAAGCCGAATATGAGGCCTGTATTTTAGGCTTACAAGTGGCAAGGGACCAAGGCACCCGAGAACTCCACGTATTTGGCGACACAATGCTGGTTATTTCACAAATCAATGGCGACTGGAAGACAAAGGACTAGAAGCTTGTACTATATCATGAACATTTGCTAAAATTGACTAAAGAATTTGAAGATGTCAAATTTTCCTTCATGAAACGAGCTAAGAATGCATATGCAGATGCTCTGGCAACTCTGGCATCATGGTTATCACTCCCAGAGGCATAGCCTATAGACATTTCAGTCACATGCATTGAACAGCCAGCACATTGTATGCATATCGAAGAGGCGCTATCATCAGTTGAACTACCTTGGTATAATGATATTAAAGCTTTTCTAGAATCTGGCATTTTCCCTCCTGGCATTTCTGCATCAAATAAGAAGACCCTAACACGGTTAGCATCCAAATATGTGCTCGGGGCCGGGTAACTATACAGAAGGTCTTATAATCAGATGCTTCTCAGGTGTGTAGACAAAAAGGAGGCAGATATGCTAATGTTGAAAGTCCACGCAGGCACTTGCGGTCCACACATGAATGGGGTTCTTTTAGCCAAGAAAATTATGTTGCAAGGGTATTTCTGGTCCACCTTGGAAACAAACTGTTGCCAATTTGTCAGAGGATGCCATAACTGCCAGATACACGGGAATTTTATACATGCTCCCCCGCAACAATTGCATAGCATGTCATCACCCTGGCCATTTTCTACCTAGGGAATTGATGTTATTGGGGCCATTCATCCTGTTGCATCCAATGGGCACCGTTATATCCTGGTAGCCATTGACTATTTCACAAAATGGGTCGAGGCAGCATCATACAGGACAGTCACAGCAGCTATTACAGAAAAATTCATCAAGAATAATATTGTCGCCAGATATGGAGTTCCAGTTGCTATCATTTCAGACAACGGAACTAATTTCATAGCAAAGAGAGTTGAGGATTTCCTCCAGACTTGCAAGATCAGACATCACAGATCCTCCCCCTATTGACTGCAGATGAATGGGGCAGTGGAGTCGGCTAATAAGAATTTGGTGAAAATCTTGAAGAAGATGGCCGAGACTCATAAAGATTGGCATGAGAAACTGCATTATGCATTATAGGCCTACAGGACCTCCATCCGGACGTCAACAGGAGCAACACCATATTCTTTGGTGTATGGCATGGAGGCGGTCCTTCGTTTTGAAGTTGAGATTCCATCGTTAAGGATCTTGAGGGAGGTAGAATTAGATGGGGTTGAGTGGGTACAGGACCATAATGTTCAGCTAGATCTAATAGATGAGCACAGATTGCAAGCTCTGCAGCATGCCCAATGCTATCAGAAGAGAATGGCCCGGTGTAACATCTGTGCCTGGTTTTTCTATTTAATATAAACCATGGAATTTCTTGTAATTATTTGTGTATGGTTTATTAATGGTAAATCCAGTTTGTGTTTGTTTGTTGTAGGCTCCCTTAGTGTTTTGTGCCCCTGGTTTCTCCCCTATAGTGTGTTTTCATTGGCTAATGGGTTGGTTCTGCATTGGGACTCGTGTTTGTGGTGGACCCATTTGGGCTTGGGCTTGGACCCGGTCAAGTGCCATTTGGTGTCGTGCCTTTTTTCCCGTCCTCTCCACGCCCGTGACCAATCTCCTGATCTCGTGAAGCCTAGCGGGGGAGGGCTGCTCCTTCCATCCCCTCCGTCCAGAGCTACGCATAGCTGGTGGATGCCGACGGGATTCCGGGATGGCAGGCGTCGGGGGTGTTAAGAGGAGGTGTGCAGCATGGGGGAGAAGTAGAGAGACCAGAGAGAGGGCGAGAGGGAGTGTGGTGGCTATGGAGGAGTCGCGCGTCGGAGGAGCTCGCGAGAGGGTGGGGAAGGCCGATGCCATGCACCGCCAGTGTTGGAGGGCACACGAGGCTCGTCGAAGCCAGGTACACATTTCCCTACCGTTTCCCCTTCTATGTTCCTCCATTAGTTGAGGCATGTTGGGTTTAGAGGGAAAAATCATGGAAATCATGTTAAAATCATGCGAAAATGAGGAAAATGTTGGGAATGTGTTGAATCATGTGTTTGTGGTCACATGATGCCGATTTGTGGCTAATTTTATGGGATTTTGCTAGTTAATGTGAAGCATGCTACAGTTGTGTTGAATGAGTCTTGTGCTATTGTGATTTTCCATAGAACAGCATGCTTAATGGATTCATGTTTTGTTTGAGGGGTTTTGGAGTAGACTTGAAGGTCTACACCCCATGTTTTATTGGT